>DWHP01000155.1:0-23550 GCA_018247895.1 Parnassius honrathi
AAGCCTAGATCGCGCTATCAAAAATTCTGAATCATAAACAGTATATATAGAACTTCTGCGAACTATCACTTGGAGTGTTGGCCGCTCCCCGGGCAGAACACTTTGTCCGGCGGGAGATCTCCCCTTTTCCTTCTACGGCCACAGGAGCTATACAAGCAGACAGGTACGAAGAAAGAAATTACGTCGTTAGGTATATAAAGATAGGCAGAAAAATAGAAGTAGTTCTAAAATTATTTAAATCGAAACAAATTAGATTTTCCAATTTTTTAATAATCGTATTATTTAAATAATAAATTTCGTTACCATCTACTGTATAGAGGTCACCCCGCTAGTAGGTTGCGCTGGCATCGGGCTATCGGTTCGCGTTGTGTATATTTTCTTTACTACCGGGACATTTTCCTCATAATCATAAACATCACTCACTACTGTAACAATATGATTTTTAAAATACTTAAACATATATGATAATTTTAAATATTTTTATTTTTATATCTTAAAATTGAGACTTGTTTAAAAATAACTAGCTGACCCGGCAAACGTTGTTGTGACTTATACATTATTTCTAGGAAATATTTTTGGTTCAATAAAAGATAGCTAACACTATAGGTTTGTGGCGATATAATTATAATTGAAAGAGGAATAAAGCGTTGTAGACAATTAAAGTATACTTCATTTATGTTAACAAATTATTCTCTATTAAAGTAACAAATATATATTAAATTACAATTCTTGATGGCTATCTTTACATCGAAAATAGTTATTCATATTTCTACTAATAATTATAGCAATTAAAAAATAAACAAAGGTTAATCTGTGAGCGCAACGGAGTACACAATATTTTTGGTCAGTCGTCTTTATCCAGTACCAACAAACTGGATGGTTCTCCCGAGCGAGAAAATGTAGTTGTCCGTGGAAAATCACGGTGTACCCAAATCTAAGCCACAAGCAGACAACGTTTCGCCTTGTGACTTATTGATCGTCATTGCCAATGCCAATCTAATTGGGAATTGAATGCTTTGAATTAAATTGGCACATATGTATGTGTTTACGCTCGACGCCGCTAGCTTCGAGCGGCGGGAACTGGTTGATAGCGGATGCGCGGGGAGAAATTCTTATCGCGAGCGGAGGCCGCGCCGCTCAGCCGGCAGTCCCCTTTGTTAGTCCCTTTTGAGCGCGCTTGCGCGACGCCTGTTGTTTGTAGTCGGTTAAACCGGCATCCGTATTCCGTCGCGTCAATTCGTTAAAGCGATCTGCCGCTATAGTGTTAGCCTATTAAGATACGTGACTAGTGTACTAAGTGACGTTAGACAGGAGTTCGGCGCTCGGAAGTAAGAGCGTCCTTTGAAGCGGTGCAGCGGCGGCGGGTTTGTCCGCCTACCTTGGTGAAGTTCACGCACAACACATCTTCTTTCACATACACACCCACACTACCTTCACATCACGCTGACGTCTCCTGGTGGCAGACCCTACTCCGGAACTAGGTAAGTCGATTTGCTTGCCAGTCATATGTACAAGAATTCTCCATAAGCCATTGGGCTCTCCCCTTGGTTGCCCGTCGAGCTGGAGTACAGATGGGCCCTACCTCAGTCGACCTTCGTCTAGGCAACTCAGGGCTGTAACAGATATCATTATAATAATGTGTGTATGTTAATTATGTATGTGTGTGGTGGCTATTTCGTGACGAGTTTTTCCGTATCTTCGTAAGTTAGAAATTTTAACCAAATTGATATTTTAGATTTTGATTCATGTTTGTTGATTGTGTGTATATTTAACGACTTATTATTTTATTTTTAGTTTATGTTATAAACGACAACTGATTGAATTATATTGACGTCCAGCGAAAGCTATCCTACATAAAAGTACTGGACGCACAGGGAAACTTATACGTCGCTTAAGGGTATTAGAATCTAAAAGAAGTTGTAAATGTTTTCGAAGCATTGTGCGAAGAACAAACAATTAACTCACTGTTAGAACATTACACTCTTTGTAGAAGTCAACAGTAGGGTGCATCCTCTGTTTGTTCATTATGACCCTGAGCACTGCTCTTTGTGCCCTCTCAAGTTGTAGCATTGTAGTTTTATGGGTATCACCCCAAACTGGTATGCAGTACAATAAAATGGATTGGTATTTGGAGAGTGGCGAAGATTCTTAAATATATAAATTAACCTTCTGATCCTATTGCAAAGCGCGTTAACATGTTCATACCATCTAAGTTTTTCGTCAATATAGATGCCTAGATATTTAGTTTGGGGCTTGGTTGAGAGTGAGACACAATTGCATTCTGCGTCTTGCAATGAACACTGAAGAGTCTTGATAGGATTGACATTTTCAGAAATTGGAGCAGTCTTAGATAGATCAAAGCGTATAAGTTGTGTCTTTGCAATATTGAGGGTCAGTAAGTTTGATGATAACCAAAGCATAACTTCTACTAGAGCCTTTTTTGCATAACTTTTGGCGCGAATCCAGTCTACACACCAAAACACTAAGGACATGTCGTCAGCATAGGTGAAGATCCGACAATTTTCTAGCTTAATTCTACACAGACCATTGATGTGAATTAAAAAGAACGTGGGGCCCAGAATGCTGCGCTGGGGCACGCCAAACTCTATATGCTCCTCGTCGCTGTAGTTATCATCAATTTTTAAGCATTGGGTCCTTCTAGTGAGATAATCTCTGAAAATACTAAGGGGCAGACCACGAATGCCGATATATTCCAATTTAGAAATCAGTATGGGGATAGACACGGTATCGAACGCTTTAGAGAGGTCAAGAGAAACGCCATAGCATTTTTGTTTGTCATTTAGCTTAGCAGGTATTGTCTGGGAAAATTCAATTACAGCATCGTCGGTAGAAACGCTAGGTCTAAAACCGAACTGGTTCTCGGTTCAATGTCATTTGAATCTCTTAAGAAAATCAGTTAAAGAATTATTAAGAATGCGTTCTAGAATATTTGATAGAGAACTGAGCACCGATATTGGTCTATAGTTGGAAACTTGGTGCCTATCCTCAACATTTAAATATAGGATGGACTACAGCTTTCTTCATCAGGTCAGGGAATACTCCAGTTGAAATTGAGTCATTACTAATATGCGTTAAAGGTGAAGTTTACGCTTTGCTTGATAATTTAATAACGTCAGATTGTATTCCATCCCATCCAACGGCGCAATTATTCCTCAGAGAGTTAATGATATGTTCTACTTGTGGCTCACCAACAGGTAACAGTACAAATGTGCTATTGTTAGATGAAGGTGACTTGAGAGGAGAACCATCGAAGCGCCGAGATATTTTGGAGGCCAACGTTTTGCCAACTTGAACGAAATGGGAATTTATAGTATTTAACGTCGCCGCTACCGTGAAAACAAATGATTTTTAGTAGATTCTTTAATATTTTTTGTGTTCGTAATATTTTAATGAAGTTCCATGTTTATTTTGTATTGTTTTTTGCCTTAAAGAATTCACATCTTTCATATTCTGACCTAACTTTTCTCAATACAGTTTGCAGAAAGTTACGATATCTTTTATATGTAGTTTGTATGGTGATATTGTCCTGTAACTTTCTAGCCTTTATGTGCAAAGAGTCGCGATTTCGGATACATCGGATGAGACCTGGTGTCATCCAGGGTTTGACCGTACGAAATTTTCTAGAAATAATTTTAACTGAGGAATGTTTCTTTATAACATTGCCCACGATATCTATAAATATATTAGTTGCAATATTAGGATCTGATTCTCTCAAAACGACTTCAAAGTCGTAGTTATCTAATTCGCGTTTGATTTCCACAAAGTTTAAATATTTTTTGGTTTTCGCGGCATGATGTATCCATTTATTCTTTTTATATAGTAACAGAAGAGTAGGCACATGGTCAGTTATTGCAGTTTCAAGAATTATAACACATGCATCCAGCTTGGTTTTCAGCATAATATGATCTAGACAGTTTTCTAAACGAGTTGGCTTATTATGAGCTGGTAAGAAACCTAGCATGGCTAGAGAATTTAGGTATTCATGGGAGCGGTTATCACGATTATCATCCCTAACGTCAATGTTAATATCTCCCATTAAAACTATATTTTTATAGGAGCTCAGCGTGGCTATCAAGTTTTCCAGGCTGTTCAAAAAAATGTTGATGTCTGCGTATGATGGAGAACGGTAAATACATATAACAGCCGTGTCATTGGTGTAGCACACAAGGCAATTTGCTTCACTAAGGATTGGCTCGTAAATTTTACAGTTAAGATCTAGCCTTGCATAAACAACGACTCCATCATTTTGTATAGGATTATTACGGGTAGCCAAAGACACAAAACCATCAAGATGAGGAGTTGTTACAGCAGATTTAAGCCAACACTCGGTAAAGACCAAAATATCCATGTTCACCTGAGTCGTGCTCATCATAGTGATAAATTCATGAAAATTTTTGTTGATACTACGAATGTTTTGATGAATAATTTTTAGCGCAAGATTTGGTTTAGTTACAAAACCAAGACATTTATCCGGCGGGCAACTATAAACTCTCGCTACTGAAAATGTATCAATTTCAATAGAGATATCATTTAAGTTAGCGCCTTTTACTATTATAAATAATAAGATGTCGCACTTGCATTGATTGGAAAATAAAAATTTCCTTGACAAGTAAACGATGCCTAACACTAAGAGCATAAGGAACGTTGCTGCTGTATAAATAAGTCGTTATATTATTTTTGCTCGTATTCGTAATTCTACATTCTAGGGAATGAAGCAAAACACTATTGTAAAGTTGTGAATAGCAAAATGTTACGTTAAAGTATAGCATAGTTATTCTTGCAAGTAATATATATAATATCATGGTATGTAAAAACTTGGTAAGCTGTATGTATTTTATAAGATATTTGAAAATAGTTTGTATGTATATCATTTTAGTTGTTTGTATGTATATCATATTAGTTCGCTTGTAAGTAATTAAATTGTATGTGTATGTAATTGAGTGTGTGTTGTGTAAGTAATAAGTTGAAATGTACGAAACAAAAAATATGTATATACATGTTATGAAATATCGTAAATTGTAATAAGAAAGAATTAATCTTATGTTTATATTACAATATAGAGAATAAGCATTTAAATATGCCATTTTAAATAAACCTAGTCATTTATCTTTTAATTTTAGAAGTTGTTCTTCTTTATCAATACGTATATGTGGCATACCTTCGGTTTTTCTGATGTATATTCTTCCGTTAGACGTCCAGCAGAAGGAGTATTTATGTGTTTTGGTGAATTCTCTAGCTAAAAAGAAAAGCTTCCTGGTTTTTGCTGTCAGGCCTTCGGAGATAAATACCGGCGTGGATGTATTGTTTATTTTTAAATGCGTTGTGTTAAGTGTATTTCCAGGATTGTCCTTGTTGAATTTTTTTACAGATTTTATGAAATTTTCCTTCATTTTTACCACTAAAGTGTACTATTACAGGTTTTTGATTAATGGCTTTAGCGTTTGTTTGTTGTTTTTGGTGTTGGTTGTTGATTCTATAGAGGTCACTGATATCTTTTTGTCTATGGGTAGATTTATTAAATTTCCTCTCTTGTACGAATTCAGTAGGTCATCTTTTGTCTCTTTCTGGTTAGGCGGTATGTTACGTATTTCAACTAGTCTACTACATATTTATTTATCTATGATTTCAACTGTTGTTGCCTTTGAGTTACGTGCTAAGATGTCAACTTTAGATTCTAGTGAGTTAACATACTCTAGTTGGTGCTTATTTTCATTTTCTAAAGAACCGACTTTTTGTGTAAGTTCATCATACTTTTGGTCTAAAAACTCAATGCATTTATGAATGTCTGTATTTTGTTCCTTAATCTCTTTCATCGTGGATAATAGAGTACAATATCTATTATCTTGTTCTGTTATCCAAGAAAGGAACATATGAGTAAGATCATTTTTAAGGTTAATGAATTCATCGCCAGTCTTCTCTTTTGCGTTTAGTACTGCGCATTGCAATGCTTATTTGGCTTTGCTCATCTTCATGCACCTGAGCGATAGCCATGTTTGGCTCCGATTCACTATGTTGGAGATGACATGTACACGTTACTTTAGATGCGTGCGGTGGAGTACGTTTTAGTGGCATTTTTACTTCGCGCTCGCTTGTATCAAGATAACAGAAATATACAAGATGTATTTAATTAACCACCACTTTACGGATGGTACTGTCACAGGTTAGAACATGCACTCTGATGCGCTCTCTATTACCAGAATAGCAGGGAAATACAGGAGGTATCTAGACGACCAACAAAACACGTGAGATACGTCACAAGTTGAAGGCGATGCCACATGATCACTCCTTTACATACTTTATGCAGCTGCTGGTACTAGGAAATAAGAGATGTATCCCGCTGACAATGGCGCCACGCGCAATAAATGTATATTGAAAAATGCCAGAAAGTACTAGGGCAACAGAGAACTGGAGAAGTATAATGCTAATGACGCCGTCGAACGATAAGAACTCTCACTTGCCTTTATGTGCCCGCTAGTAGTGTAAGGGCAATCGAAGATGCAGAAGGTGTGTTTTTTCTCACTCGCTCGGTGGTTTGCTATAGTGGTGACCCGCCCCTGCCGGCAGAGACTCGTAGATGTTGACTTACAAAAGTTTTAATTATCGGGTGGCAAGCACTATCTTGTTCATGCACTCCTATTTTTATGAATTGATTTTTCTTTAAGATTACTATTTATTTATATATTATTTTTAAAACACAATATATAATCGACACGTCTGACCTCCTCAGATGCTCGGGGGGGAGAGAGAGAGAATTGTAACAGCGTTAAATAAATATAAAATTTATGCCAGACGTAAAGTACCCAGCAACATCGAAGATGTCTAGTACTGCAGTCACCAATCCACCTGCAAATCGTGGCGGTTATAAAGAAAACTCTCAATACAACGGGAGATATTCATGTCCAGCAAATAAAATTTACCGGTTGATGACGATGACGCAGTAAAGTGAGTAAGCAAGTAAGTGTATCCACTACCCCATATTATCCCGTGGATGTCGTAAGAAGTGACAGAGGGAAATGATGGTAATGAAGATGGACAGTAGCATCTTCTTGATAACAATTGAAAATAATTTTAAAAATTGAGATTGCAACCCGTTTGCTAAGCAGGGCAACTATTGCAAAATCCCTCTATGGGGCAATCCACGGGGAAGTCTATATTCAGCAGTGAATTTTTGATAGATCGTAATAAATAAATTAATAAAATTATGATGATGACGATGATGATGTAAACTTAGTAGACTCTTTAATGTAATCATAGCACCTTGCACAAAGACTAAACACGGTGTAATGCCACCAACATACAGCAACTGGTCACGTTGTGTCATTCGAGAACCTGTCCTCCTTACGGTTGTCGGTTCTTCTAGATTGTCTGGCCTATTGACAATTCAGCTTACTGATTCATTGGGCTATGTCCGTTACTCTGATTCCACTACGGATATATTGTGCATGTTTGACGTGCAGTTAGTGCAAAGAAATTTATCATGAATCAGAGAAAAGGTGAATCGTAATAAACCTTGAGGAGTGGTTTACCGCTAGTCTAAAACAACATCTCAGTCTCAATCACATTCTTTAAAAATGGATTACATACTACAAAACAAGGTAATTGCGCGAGATCAAGCTTAAAGATCTCGTACAAATCAAGACGTGAAAAAATAGCAAACGTCCCACAGTAGGGCGCAACACCTTCTCATAATTCTCAGAGGGTTAAAAAAGACATTTCAGTATACATTTTTGTACGCTTCATTTATCTTCTACGATTAAAATATAACACATAAGTATGTGAATTAAAGATGAGCGGAAGAACTCATGGGTATTACAATACAACATTTATTATGTCGTAGAGACACGCTGCAGCGCAGCGTATAGTGGTTACAGCACGAATGGATGAGCTCGACCGAAACCGGATCGGCTCACACAGAATACCAGATTGAGGGAGCACCAAAAACTGCATTTACATTTTTATTCTTAATCGATGATAGATGTGCGTATGTGTCTAGGGGTCACAGAAATCACTTCATCATCAAGTGTACTGCTAATTAATTATTCACACTAACTTCTATAAAAACCGTCCTTTCTACTTCCCCGGCTACGTGTATCTTAAAGGCAAAGGTATTCCCTTTGTCACCATACACTTGTCGCAACTTCACCATAGGAACAATACTGACCAGCGAAAAAGAGACGGGTTTCCCCTGACGAGCCGGGTACAGGTGCGGCTAGTAGGTCGTAATCGGTGCCCGAAGAGCCCACCGCCACGAAGCTGTACGAGCCGCGTGCAAACGGGTCTGCGCGCCATCTACACACAGACAACATTAAAATAAATTGAGAAATCTGGACAAACTGGTGCGTTACCTATAGAAAAAAATGAAGACCGCGACTAAGCGTTTGAGCTTGGCGCCGTTGCCTGTTAAAGTAACATAACCTATACGTCCCACTCCGGGGCAAAACCTTCGCTCATTTCTGAGAGAGTTTTAGGACAAGGAATTGTTCATCACGCTGCCACATGCTTTTTGGTGGACTTTAAAATTGCATTTAACAACTCTATTAGTGTCGGCGGATATCGAAATCACGGTACTCACCTTTTGTTAAATTCACAGCTGCAGCAAGTGTTTAGCTCCTGAGCTACCAGGGCTCTTTGCCTGATAGTTGCGGTTCAATTTTTGCACACGCCAAATAATTTAAGGATTAAGATAAGTCGGTATTAGTCCGGGGCAATTAGGTTTTTAAAACCTCCACGACACAGGAGAAATCGCCTTTTACTGTTAGTACGAGTTTGTTGTTTGATCTCAACAACCTCTATTTTTTCAAACGATGGAATAAAAAATGTGCTGTATTCCGCGACTAATACACCCGTGAAGTTCAATTTAATGCCAGTATTTTAATAACGTTACATAATAAAGCACTACTACTTACCTCGAAACGACGCACTCCTTCGGTTGCGGGACGGCAGCGTGACCGAATATGCTCTTTAGCACCGCAATGCAACGGCCGACGATGACGTCATCCGTGACGTTCTCCATCACGGCCGCCGCCTCGCCAGCCACCAGAGCCAGGAGCACAGGCGCGCTGTACAGGTTCCAGAATAGGAACAGCTCGCCTAATTTGGCAGAAAAGTTATAATAGTGATGGTATTATCTTTTTTCTAAATATAGTGACGAATGAACTTACAGTACATCTGATGATAAGTGGATACTGCAGGCCGTGGACCCTTGTAACCTTCTTTAAACGAAGAAGGCTACAGTTACGTTTGTTTCCATTTAGGGCTGTGAAGGATTGCCTCACATCCTCCAATTATAATGCTACTGTACACCCTTCAGACCGGAATACTGCAGTTCAAGCACTGCTACTTGGCGGTGCAAATACGTAGAAGGACGATACTTATCCAGACGGTCATTGGTAGGAAAGAAGTCCTACAACTTAGTAAAGTGAGATTATACGGTTTTACATCGGACGTCGTGTGCGAGCTATTTTAGTTTGCCTAATACGTTTAATCATAATAAACTTTGAAACAGTATGGAGCTCCAGTCGAGAGAGGATCTGTCAACCTAACTTTGTAACTTTAACTACTTATTATTGACAGAAATTTCTTAAGCATAACCTTTCTTCAACTTCACTATTTAAGATCCTCAATGTCTGGTATCAGTGCCGTCAACTAAGCGCTTATCTTATAATAATGATAATGTCTTCCAGACCGAATTTAAGTCACGGCGGCCAGCCTCAGCGGAGTGCCCAAGTATATGTGCAAGCACAGGTGTACTCTCTATTCCCTTACTCTCATGGTCCGATGGGACGGTAAACCGAATTAGGCGCAGAAGCAGGACCAACTGTTTTACGTGCTTTCCGAGGCATGGGGGTGAGGCACCGCCAACTTACTGACTCCGAGCAGCTACCGAAAATTTCTCAATGGAAATTAAATTTTTTTTGGCCCGACCCGGGATTCGAACCCAGAACCTCATGATCAGCAGTCGCACTACTACAACCACTAGACCAACGAAGCAGTTAGATATTTTATAATAGCTGATGCCTAACACACCTTGAATGAAACTATTTTTACGAATTTCATCACGTTTAATCTACTTAGTTTTTAAAGTTTCATGTTCCTTACAGTTTGAGTGTTTGCGGTACCTATGACTTTTACGGCTATTGAGATGTCCTGATGTAAGTAAAAGTTAAATTTGTTCTGTGATGTAAGTACTGTTAGCCTTTTGGCTTTTAAAGCCTCATCAGACTAATGGCCGGGAACTGTATAAAAGAATGATCGTAATTATGAAGGTAATGATTTGTTATATGTACGCTAATTGTCGGTTTGAGAGCAATTAGAGTAGTCTTATGACCATCCGGACAGAGGTTCCTTTTTTAGTTCGCACATTCGTGTTGGTTGATGTTGGGGTGGCGAGAACCGTTCAGTCATGCACATCAGCAGCCGTACATCCAGTAAGTACGTGGTGCGGGGGAGGAGGGAGGGGGAGGGGTTCATAGCATTTTCTATGTTTGTGTCATCAGGTGTATAGTCGTAGTGTAAAGTGTGGATCTCGTTTCTGATGGTGTTAATGCTGTTAGTCTTTTGGATTTTACAGCTTTATAGTTCTCATGAGTAAAAAGTAACTATTATTCCTGACAGTGTACAGTGCCCGTGGGTGAGTTATCTAACGGTCCGAGTAGGAGGTGGCGGGCCCTAGCTCTGAAGAATAACTCGTGTTGTTCGATGTTCTGGACGGTGAGAACCACCCAGGGACGCTTGCATAGGACATCATAGGTCTTACGCAAGCTTAGTAGAGGTGGATCGTACCTAGAGAATTTTTCGTATTTAAGTTTCGATGATTTCTTTTCAAAACATATTGCTATATTTTTTCAGGGTTCACTTCGATTCTCCATAGGCGAAACCATTTGCCTAAGCGATTGTCGACTTTTTGGAGCATCGTTGTGAGAAATTTCTTGCTGACATGAGCGACGTAAAGTGCCGTGTCGTCTGCAAAGAGAGCGGTGTTGAAAATTGACTCCTTCGGGATGTCATTCGTATAGTGTGAAGAGGATCGGGGAGATAACGGTACCCTGAGGGACTACAACCCTAAGAGAGCGCTTGCAGGAGCGCGTTCCCTCTATACGAAAACGGAAATGGCGGTTGGCAAGAAAGGCTCTGATGATGTGAGTGAGCACGTTAAGTTTAAACAGCTTGTAAAGCAAGCCGTCGTGCCAGACCTTGTCGAACGTTTTGGCGGCGTTGAAGAAGAGGGCACCGGTGTTACGGATTCGATCGTAACCTGTTGAGTGGGAGAAGACCTCTAGGATACATTCCGTAAGGCGGTGGATCTGATTAGTGCACGAGTAATCGGGTCGGAAATCTAACTGATAGTCAGAAAGAAGCTTGTTGGTAAGGACGTGTTTACGGAGGCGATTCAATATTATACGTCCGTAAACTTTCCCCGGTGTGCTAAAGAGACTAATGTGTCCGTAAGTAAAGGCTAGGTTGCGCGGTTTTCCCGGATTTGGGATTCCTATGACGTCCGCTTCTTTCCATGTGTCCGGGAAGGAGCAGCTGGAGAGAAGAGCGTTGAAAATGCCTACTAGGAGGCAAACGGGTGGCGCTGAGACGAATTTTAGCGCCCTGTTGCTAATACCATCAAGGCCGGGTACTAATTTCTTTTTAGGGTTTTTGATGGTTTCTGTGACTTCGTCAACATTCACAGGATCTAATCAGAGGCAGACCTACGTTCGACCTCCGCTTCGACCTCTGCTAGGTGAGCAGAATCTATGGGTTCGCTAGAAGGAGCGCATTAGCTCTCTAAACTGTTCGTGATGAAGTGTGAACTTCTATCTTTCCTACTTATAGTTCTTTTTCGCTTTGCTTTTTAGCGAAGTATTGCGGTCAATTGGATTTAGTTACGGGGTGATTCTGCACAAACCTTCCGACGTACTGGACAGCCTGCGTAGATGGAATATAAAATAAAGTAGATTAAACGCGAAAAATCCGAAAATTATGTTATAATTTAATTAACGATAAGCTGTTTTCATTTTCATACGATCTAGTAAGACATGCATGAAGTCGATGGATGCAGGTGGCTCAGGACCAAGCTTTGTGGCATTCCTTGGGGGAAGTCTATGTTAAGCAGTGAACTTGTGAAGGGCTGTAATGATGACGATGATGAAGCTATTTATTTTCATCAAATGTGCGTACACACAGCGCGTATATTTGAGAAACTACTGCGTTACACATATACTCGCTACGCATATCATTTTTTTATATATCATACTCATAATCTGCAATGCACAGGTATTATGTTAATGGTAATCAATATTTCTTAGCAGTTCTTCATCCAACTGTCAGGCTTGAATATTTTGTTTTTTGCTGTCCATGTCCGCTTCGATAAAAAAGGAACGCAACGCTCATTACATAGCAAAAAATCAAAGCCAGCTTCTAGCATTCTACAGAGCGCAGCTTCGTTAAAAAACTCACGTCGCCTACGAGATATTTTAATACAATACTGTACGACTAATATTACATGTGTGTTTAGTAGGTCTAGTGAGGCAAGCTGTACGCAGGATATTGTAATTTCGCGGCCAATAACCCTCACTTGACTCTGCTATATTCGATGAGAAGTATAACAACTTTAAAACTTATCTTTATTGCATATATATACGCATACATACATATATACACTTTTTTAAGGAATAGAATAAAAAAATTGTCGTCAAAGTCTATTGACAAACGTTAGATGTAGTCAACGTCATAAATCACTAGATAACCTAACATAATGTGGTGAAATAAAGTTAATATTTTGTTGATGAAATAAATGCCATCCCACTTTTTTTATAACATAAGGGTGACAAACGAGCACGCAGTCCACCCGATGGTAAGTGGATGCTGTAGCCCACAGACATCTACATTTGTCGTCGATTAAGGATCAAAACGCACATGCGTTGTCACCCCTGAGGACTAAGATGGAATGCCTCGTTTCCAGTAAAAAAGGGTCTCGGAATCTCTACACTCACCATAAGAAACACAGCAGTATTAAGTTGATATTTTACTCCGGTATTCTGTGAGAGCGTGGTCTTTCCCCGGTCGAGCCGACCAATTCGTGCTACAACCATATTATTTGCTATTTAAACGTCTTAAATTTTTCTTTTAAGACGTTTAAATAGCAAAACAGAATTTATAAATAAATAATATTGAGATGGTTTTAAAATCAGCATGGACCCCACAGCTGCAAAATAGCAATTTGTTTTAACACAAATGTTTGCAGTACCTTAAATACTTTCATTACAGCGTACAAGTAACATGGGCCTCCCTCACGTTTAACCGCAGTTTTACATACATGTTATCAAATTAAAGGCGGCGTAAGAGAATTCAAAGCCCCATATTATCCCGAGGGTGCAGTAAAGGGCGACAGAGGGGAAAAAACAGAAAATGAGTAGCAGCGTCTTGCTGACAACAACTTAAAATGAACAACTGCTAACGCTGACCAACATGGCTGCTATTGAAATTATCCTCCGTAGCGCCTCACACTGAGGAGGACACAATCCTCAATGTAGTTATTCGACTTTTAATAGGTTAGTAATTAAATCATTTCAATTTAAGCATAATTGCTGATTTGTATTTGGAAAACAGTTCCATTTAATATTAGCAGAAATATAACCACAGCTTTCATTTTCTTAAGTAATGAAGCCTATTTTAAATGATAATTTGCTGAAAAGTAACATTTTAATACAAGGTATAAATTTAAAAAGAATCAGGCTGCGGTAGGCACGTGTTCTCACATAACTTGCAAAGAAACGTCGGGCGATAAAATTAATCAGATAATCCGAAAACGCTAAATTGGTATCGAATAAAAAATACAAGATTACATACATTGTTCCGGTATTCCCATCGCAAAAGTGGAGTCTTAATGAAGCTAGCCAACAAAGAGCTAAGGAGGTGTACTAAAGCATAACGTAAAAAATAGCATGTCTCGACTCGTTGCAGTGATTTATCGCCGAAGAGTGCCCCTTAGGGTCCCTCAGTAGCGTTAAATTATTCAGCTTTTAATTCGTTATCGCGTCGCGGCCGCTGTTTCTGCGTTTTACACTATTTACACCGGGAAATAATTTACGAGCCGTATCCTCGGAGAGCGAACGGAGCTCGGTAAATTTTCTAGGGATTGACGGAGCCCTTCATTATAAATAGAATATAAATTAATTGCAATCTTTGATCGAGCATATTTTTTTTTGTTAAAGTTTAATTGAGTAGCATTAAAACAGTTGATGTTTTATTACCAATGTGGTTTTATATTGAATAAATTGTATTAATAACTTCTGTAGAATTTTATTTATTTCTACATCATTTCCACGAGTGAGAGGGGAGTAGTGTTGCCACATTGCTGAAAAATTTATCACTAGCTATGGTCTGAAATTTCACCAGATTTTGGGATATTTTTAGCTCAAAAAATCCCTAGAATATACCAAATTATTTAAAATAAAATCACTAGATAAGTAATAAAATACTATTTTAATTGTGAAAGTTATAACAAAAACGTAACATATAAAGTCGCGACATTATCCTGGTCGCAGTTTCTTTAACGGACAGCCAACGAATATCCCATGAGCGCAATTTTTTTAACGGATTCTCGCCACAATTTACTGTCTCATTAGTATATATCTTTGTACTTATCGTAGTGTTTGGGTGAATGTGAGAACCAATTATAAGTTTCTCTAATGAGAAAATCTATATTTCGTGGTAACGTTTGCTCTGATGCATGCGAAACAGCTTATTGCCACGAGTGGTAAACACATTTGACAAAAATTATATTAGGTACGCCATTATTGATACAAATCATAATAGACCCCAATTCCAATTAAGTTTTCTATTAGAAGACCATATAGACAGTTTACCAAGGTAGTAAAAATTCCACGAGATCCGTGTTTCTCAGTAGTTCTAATGCTAGAAATGCGGATACAAATAAATAATAGACACTACACAAAAACATTCGGAATTGAATGATTTCAATACAAAAACTACTCATCGTATTTTGACCTACTTTTGCGAACGAAGCAGCTAATTAAATACAAGCAATAGTATTCAACATCCTCTGAAAGAAACTTAACATACGTGTTAGGTTCTCATTATTAGTTGGGAATCCCTAAGGTAGGTTAGCATAACCTAACAAAGGTATCTAATTACGCTTTTATTACGCGAAAAAAGTATAGTGCTATTTTGGCATAAACTGGAGAATTCACCGATTTTTTTTTCTAAATTCTTTGAGATTTGATAAATATCACTAAAAGTCATTAAATAACGTTTCAGTGATCTAACTCCAAAAATTCACTAAATCCAGTGACAAAATCACTAAAGTGGCAACGCTGAGCGGGAGCCGATCTTCATCGTCGTTAACGGGGATTTGGACGAGGGAATCGTCCCCTGCACTGTCTATATACATATTGACGTCCTTACATGTCCTCGAAAAATGTAATTTATTTTAATTGCTCCGTGGCGCAGTGGTTTAACAACGAGTTGCTGCGCTAGGGGGCCGCGGGTTTGAATCCCGAACGGAACAAGTATTTGTATGGACTACAAATAATTGTTCCGGGTCTGGATGTTTGTCCGTGTGCAAATTTTGTTTGTAAATTGCCCCCACGACACTGAAGTTTACCTTTATAGCGAAGCACATGGTGATACAGCACTTAAAATTGCAATTTAGTTTCATTGTTACCAACGGAGATCAGCTTGGTTAGCTCGCGTACTAAGTTTAAGTCGGGCGTTTATACTCTGACTCTAACCTACAACGGTCCCTCTATTTAGTACGTACCGTAAAACTTTTAAAAACATTTATAATGTTTAATGTGTTACAGGTGTAAGAAATTCCGATAAACTACGTAATTGTTTAAGCCAGCTAAAAACACTCCGAGAAAATTAATTTACTAAGTTACACCTTCAAATTAATGAAAACAATTCATTTAATTTGAAGAGGTAACTGAAAAATCTTTTAGTAACAAATCTTACTTTTTTTTAAATAAAATAAGTTTGACAAACGAGCACACAGTCTACGTGATGGTAAGTGGAAACTGTGACCCATAGACATCTACATTTATCCTCAATTAAGAATCAAAATACAGATGCGTCGTCACCCTAAGATGGAGTGCTTCGTTTCCAGTAAAAAGTGTCTTATATTTACCACATTAAATTAAAAATCATATAAAAAAATCGAGTTATAACAGCTGCTGGGACAAATTTTTTTCGTGTAAGCACTATAAAATAAATAGCAAATGGTAGAATTTATTGCTGGCAATGATATACTAAAACGGCTTAATAGATTATAGCATACCTCTGCTAGCGGTGGTTGTGCCGACGTGCCCGAAGAGATTGGCACTCGGATCCCAAAATGTTCGTTCGAAGCACAAGACCACTTTGTTCAAATTTCCGTAGCCCAGACGTTTGATAGCTGCGACCTGGTAAAATATGGTCATTTAAAATATTTTCAGTTACTTCGAGTTAAAAATATTTTCCTTTATATAAAATAAAACAAATAAATAAATCAATAATTGTGACACTTGTATCTCAATTTAAACAATTGTACACGTGAATATCTACTACCCCATATCATCGAGTAGGTATCGAGAGCTGGCAGAGGGAAACAAGAACAGAAGGTGGACAGCATCATTTTCCTGATAATAACCAATAATAATAAAAAATGCAGTTGCCAACCCTCCTGCCAAGCGTTGCAACTATGCCAAAATCCCCCTTTTAAGTAATATATGGGGAAGGCATATGTTTGGCAGTGGACTTCTGATGACTACGATTAGCTGTGATGATCGTCTTTTGAGAATACTAGGTCATAGTAATGCAATTATTGTATAGTTATTGGTTCTTAATATGTCTGCAAAATGTTAGATTCAGAGGTTTGGAAGTAGTTGGAAAAAGAATTAAAAAAATCCATTCAAATATATAATATAAAATACTAATTAAAAGATAACTTACAGCTTATATATGTCCCACGACTGGGCACCGGCCTTCTCTCATTTCAAATATGGTTTTAGGGCAAGGAAATTCCACCGAGCTGCCCCAATACGCATTGGGTTCGCGATTTTCACATGCCTTCGAAATATATTGTTTCTTATTTCTCAGACATGAAGGTTTCCTTGCGATGTTTTCCGTCATCGATATAGATGTCGAATACCATCAAAATTGCAATTAACAATTTCATTGGTGCCATGTAGGTGTTCGGAGATATATATAAAGCTAAATGCTAATTTAATTTGTAATGTGTATATATCTCCGAAGCGGTTTTTTAGAAATACGATTCAGATATACAAACAAATATTCTACGTTAAGTATAAGTTTACATAGCCTTTATTCTTTATGGCTAATAAATCTAGTAATTTTTATAGTCGGACATGACTCCTTCCCGTAGTAGAGAGTGTTTGCTATAATCACTACCAATATCGATTATCGCTTTTTACTCTATGACTTTATGGTCCTTAAGGTACAAAAATGTGATTGACTGTTTTTTCACGATGGGATATCGCAACTGAACATAATTACTGCAAAGAGCAAGATGAAGATGATTTCACAGAAGCTGTGGCAGTGATTAGAAAGCCTGGTATGTACAAAATTTTTGGACAAAATTCTAATTCCGTTTTATACAATTCAAAATCCATATTATGATTGAGAAATAAAGTTTTTATATAAATGAACTACAAATATACGAAAAAGTATTACTGAACAGTTTCCTTACATTACAAGCATTTAAAGTAATTGACTGGAAAATGTTTTTTCAATTGATGACCAACCAGGGGACTGTTTTTCGTATTTAGAAAACAAATATACAATGATTAGAAAAATAATTTCTTAAATTTTATAACATGCACGCATTTAATTCATTATGGATTTTTATCTAAGATAAACCTTACGATGGTTTTAAAAAGTTTCGTAATAAAAATCATGCGAGTTGCCCAGTTAGTAGAAAAATACTCAGGTAAAGCTTTTATATCACACATAATAACAACATCTTTTATCTTACACGAATAATAATTATTATAATAAAATCCCAGTTTCAAATAACCGTGACATATGAGTAAGGTAAACTACCTTCCAGTCGGGTAGCGGTGGATCAAATTTAACAAAGTTCTGTTGATTCTGGCCGTTGTTCGCCACTGCAACTTTCAACACTCCCAGCGGCAAAGTGCAGAGAACTACATCACCTGGAACAATATTGCGATGTTTTAAACTTTCCACTTGCATCTCGTCCTACTCAAACGGCTTAATAGCGTAAGTTCAAGTAAAACTTATGTAATTATTTATGTTAATGACGTATCTAGTAAATTAACATTATATAACTATACGTTTATTTTTATATCAATGTAATAGCAATTTGCCAAGAGAACTAAAACGAAAACGAAGGATTAAACACAAATATTAAAATGATTTATTCATTATATGGCCTTTGTGGAATCAAGTTGCTCCTACATATATTAAAACTTTTATGCACATGCGAATTAGGATCGTAAAATGAAATAGTCTTATACTATAAAAGAAAGAAATCAGAATTAGAAATGTACTTAACCTTAACCGACTGCAACTAGCTTTTGGGGGTCGCATATCGCAAATGTAACGCTATTTATAATAATCCAAAACCCGTGCTAAGAAAAATCACGTCTTATCGTGAAAAGCTTCAGTATAATGTTCCGTTTTGAAATTTCTCGGAGAGGATATGAGTATTAGAGAAAAACAATAACATATTATTATACGTATATATAGATTTTCAATATACTTTACGGTACACAACAATTACACAAGCGTCCGATTACAGAAAGAAAAGCTTATGAGGAAGGTACAACAAGGCGATCTTATTACTAAAATGCTATCTCTTCCGGAGCTAATAATGGAGGTGTATAAAACAAACGAACGTTAATACATAAATAAACTAAAGTAATATAGGACACATACAAGATGTATAAATATTATAGACATGTTACATAAGATTGAATTGGCATATTATATATTATATAAACAAATACAGGAGGAAACTATCAGTGACAGGTTGACGACAGTCATAAACTTATCTTGTATTTTCGTACGATGATTTTAGCCCATAGACAGATATCTTGTAGGTGAAGAAATAAGAATTTGGTTCCAAAAGGATTTAGGTGAAGAAATAAGAATTTGGTTCCGAAAGGACGTAGTGCGAGAATAAATTTTTAAGCTGACCGCTGACCTATCCAGCCTGTCATGAAAACTAAACTTTAAGTTTTTCTTTAAATAGCTGGGAGTCATAGGATATAGTATAGTAGATATAAAGCAGAATATTTACAGCAGAATATAAATAATAAAAATGGTGAATAGGTTTTTCTTAGGAAATATATGAAAAAAGATTTCAGAAAATTTGTTCATCCATTCAATAGGATATAAGTTCATATATTTTTTATAGTAAAAGGGCGGCACACGAGCACACAGTCCAGTTGATTGTAAGTGGTTTTTGTGGCCCAAAGACGTCTACATATATCTTCGAATACCAATCAAAATGCAGATGCGTTGTCACCCGTAAGGACTAATTTTGTATGCCTCATTTCCAGTAAAAGAGGTCTCCCGTTCTCTACATTCACCAAACGAAACACAGCAGCGTTAATCTGCTATTTGACGCTGGTGTTCAGTGAGAGCGTCGTCCTTGCCCAGTCGAGCCGACCCATACGTGCTACAACTTTACCAGTAATATAGCTACAGCATGGCTCTACCACGTAAAAATACTATAATATACTATAATTCCAACGCTTGTCACGCGTTTTTGTGATCGCTGTGATTGGTATTTGAATCTAGGTTGTTCGATGTTTGAAATTATTAAGAGGATTTGACAGTAAAAGTTTATAGCAGGATACTCTTAACACTCTCTCCTCACATCCATGATCATAACATTCGTCGACTACATATGTAGTCGGTATGTGTGCCTCTGGTGGTAAAGGGTTGATGTACAATATTTGAACAAATTTGAGTATTTAAGACACAAAAATTTGTACTTTTCGTAGAGGCTTTTTCCGAACCAGTAGTAAAGCCTAAATGACTTTCAATCTACTATTCTTGTTTATTTATAATGAATAAAAATCATTATATTCGATTCTACGAATATAATGAAGCCTTATTTATTAAAAAATAAAAATTTCCTTACGAAATTTCAATTTGTAAAAATTTTTACCGAACTGTCTGTCAAGAAACGGAACTGAAAGTTTTCTACGATATCTTCCACGATGAATGCTGAAAGCGTTTTATTTGGGTCAGTAAGTTGCAGTGCGATAGCTGTCACGGAGAATATTGAAAGAGAAATTCATGAGCTACGATATTTTTGGCATGTTACCGTGCTCAAAGGAAGTTGGTTTTTTTCTCGTATCAGCCTGGCAGAAGCGGACAACTAATACCGCCTCTTTAAAGTCTATCTGGCACTTTTACAATTGACTTCGCCGTATGTAAATGTGGCACGGCTCCACACAGTATAGGAGAAGGGGGAAAGCTGTCGGGTCAACAGACGCCCGTATTTTTTCGCCTCGTCAAAGTGAAATTAACGCGTTAGAATTGCAAATCATTCCGCGACAAAGAAATGACAAGGAGCCGCCGTCGTCATTTTGGATTTTTCTCATAACGCCCTTTAATTTGTCGACGGTCGTGTTTTGTATTCCTTTTTTATGTTTCCGCGCGTTCGCTCTTCGGAATGAATTTGGTTTTTCTATATTCTCCGGAAAGAATATAAGGTTAAACGTTTTGCACGAGTCTGTGCAAGTGGTAAAATCAATAGAATGTTACATTTCACCACCTTTTAAAACATGCATATTTTACAAGAAAATATTTCCGAAGTAAGGGAATTAAAACACTTTTAATTCTGTTTAACATACTCCGCAAACGAAGGCCAGCTGTTCGGTACAAAAACAAACGAAAAAAAAAACATAAGTCGAAAATTGTGAAGTTGTTTGTAGAAAATTTTGTTTTTTGACTGTGCTGGTAGAAAGAGTAAGAGGGCTTCATTCAGTTGCGGCGCCTTGCGACGCGGGATCGACTCCCGCACGGAACATGTATCTGTACGGAACATGTATCTGTACGGCCTACAAATAGATGTTCCAAGTACATGTTTGTCATTGTGCAGTTTATGTTTGTAAAGTTACAGAAACAGGAGAAAATTATAGTGTAGGGTAACGTTTGAAAAAAAGGGAAAACAGAAATTCAGCGTGTTTTACATTTTAGTAAATTGATTTAAATTACTTTTAAATTTCATACATGAATAATTGGAATAAATGAAAGAGATGTTATTAAAATATAAAGCACCTCCTTCGAAAAATAAATTATATATTAAAAAGTTAAAAAAATATACATATTTCCCCCTACGCGGCTATCTTGCACAGCAGTAGTTCAGTACTGCTCTTTAGATACGCTGTAATGAATGAAGTGTATTCACCTTTGAATATTTGAGGTTGGTTCGGAGCTCTAGGGTTTACAGCCTTGACGGTGACTCCTGGTCCTCCATACAGGATCTCAGATACAGAGGTGCCCAATCTGATGTCAAGGCCTTCGGATAACGCAATAGGCACACAGGAGTATCCGTTGCGAACTGAAACAATATTATTTTATTTTATATTTAAAACAACACACGCTTTCAATCTTATTTATTTCATAAATATTTTATAAAACAAACATTATAAAACAATTTCTACCTTGAAAAACGTAAAAAAAAAAAAAAAAAAAAAATAAAAAAAAGTAAAAAAAAAAAAAAAAAAAAAAAAAACAGTCGTAATCAAGTTGTTCTGTTTTTTTTCTTAACAGGAAGTGAGAACGTTGTCTAAAATGTTGGTGACTTTTATATTCATACTTTCATACTTGCCAAGTTTTAAATAAGGCTTCGTAAAAGTTGGAAACAAAATACCGTAGAAGTATATCCGTAATGGCAGCAAGTGGCTTAAATAATAAGAATGTAATCGTATGTTAGAAATAACGTTGCAGCGATGCTGTATTACAATGTAAAAATGAAATGAAATGAAATGAATGATTATTTATTCAACATGGATTATTATAAAATACTTATTGAAAGTCATTTTTTATTTTTTTTATTTACCACTGGTTCGCAAAAACCTTAACTGACAGATAGACGAGTAATTAAAAATGTTAATCAATTAAAATTTAATTATCTTCTACTAGTCTGAATTTAATAGTGCTACTTCGAAAATTAATGGAGAGAAAAAAATAACATTTTGTATTAATAGAAAATAAACTTGACTTAACATGTACATACTACTTAAAAAGTTAAAATAAAATCTATAAATGTTTGGTATTTATGGTTAAAGGTGCGATTTAATATGCTCGTATATGCTATGACTAAGCACAAGCCCCCTGAGAAAACAGTCTAACAGAGCGATTAGTTCGTCGCCCAGCTCCGGTGCATTTAGGCAGACTTCACAACATATCCTCGAAATATTTTATCCCCAAGTTCCCTCACTATGTTTCCGTCACCGCCGAGCAAGTGCTAAATCAACAATTAAAACCGTAACTACGAATTTCATTGGTGCCAGTAGGGATCAAACCTGGGTGTAGGCAGTGTGAAATTTAAGACGAGCACTTATTCTCTGGCTTACCTGATTCTTAACTAAGATATTTGTTTAATATATATTGCATGATTTATCGCTCTTATTGCCGAAAAGAGATAACATGAGGACCTTTCACGACAGTTTCAAACGATTCAAACGATTGCGAGTCATTTAGATTTGTATACTTTACCATCAAGGTAAAGTACACAAAAACGTTCAAGTGTTAAAATTCTACAATATCTGTGATCCCATATTAGTGCAAGTAATTTAATTCCCTCGTATGTTCTGTATATAATTTAATTATACCAATCCCAACACAACATACTATACAAGTACAATTATAGCATGTTTTGTGAATATTTGAAAATATAAAACTTATTAAAGTAACAATTTTAGCTAGGTACAATTTCACATTCTGCACTTCGTGTTTCGTATAAACCGATGGTGCTTTCAGTGCATGCAGCCGCGACAATGTAACCGTTTAACAATATTAGCCCAGTTTGATGTCACAACTGGGTGCGCAACGGGCTAAATACCTAAGACAGTGATGTGCTGAACTAGAATTAGCTGTCGATGTTTCTGTAATATATTACAAGAACGATACGATTACTAAATCTTACATCCTACAATGATAGAGGCACATATCTTTTGAAGACTACTTATGGACTAAAGATCCAACGTAACTAGTCTTCTATATGTTAAATGTTCTATATGTAATCAATACTCACTAAAACTATATTTTATTATGTACTTTATATAAATATTTTATGGCTAATTGCGCTTTGTGGAATAAGTAATACTAAAGCCTGAAAGTGCTTTTATAACTTCAGACAAAATATTTTATATTCTACAGTTGAACATCACTATTAATAACAGGACACTACGGTAAAAGCAACCGCGAATAGTTCAGAAGCACACCCTGAGCCAGCTATTGTGCCATTTTAGCGGGATTAGTGTGTAATGTAGATTAAATTAAACGTGTCTAATTTCATTTCGGTCTGTTATGACA
>DWHP01000156.1:0-23531 GCA_018247895.1 Parnassius honrathi
CTACAACGACCTTGATGCTCCGATCAGCAAGAAAGCTGGTGATCCAATTGCACAATTTCTCGGGAAGCCCATAGGAAAGGAGCTTCGAAAGAAGCGCTTTGTGCCAAGCCGCTTATAGTGTAGGGAGAAATTGCCTTAAACGTCACACTTGTTAGTCGGATTAAGGAGTACACACACAGCAACAGACGTTTGCACTTTTGACGCTGCTATTTGTCGCCGATCTGAGTATTTGATGTCTAATAAAACAATGACACGAATACAATGAAAAGGAGTTTCTCAAAATAGTGTGGTTAAATCAGTGAAATTCTTATTATCTATTTAAACATATAAATAAAATTGAAGTGTCTGCCTGCTATATCGAAAAAGAACTGCTTCTTTTAAAGCTCAGCGAGTAATTCGCATGTAATTAAGACATAATTTTTTTTAAATTTTTCTCTGTTTGTCTGTCCGGATGAATATATAGAGAAAAATGTTAGGCTAAATTTTATTCAAAACTTCTTTTTTGAAAAACCGATTGTTTTACAAAACAAATGGGTTTAATGTTTATGGTCTTCCTTGTTTTAAATCTAAACTCTACGAAAACGGTGGCTCTACCATGAAAAATTTATTTATTTATTTAAAATCCTTATTGTACTTAAAATGTACAATTGGCCCCCTTAATGCCTTTAGGCATTCTCTACCAGTCAACCACGAGCTAACCAGAGAACTTAAGCAGGTGCCATAAAAACACGAGAATAACGTATGATACGATGTAAATATAAAAATATACATACCATACGTGTAAATTCAAAAATAAATATACATAACTAAAAAATGGTATGGTATGTATGGTATGGTGGTATATTAGTTAGATAAATTTTGCTAATTACATCATAATTTTTTTTCACATAAACAACTTCTACCTTTATACCTCCAACTATCAATTTCGAATGAATATGACCTAAAAATGTCAAAGAAGCTTCTTCATTAGCGATCTTATTCCCCTGAAAAAAATTAGCTATAGCCTAAATAACCTTTACTGAAAGCTCTTTCAGACTAGCATACTCATCTTCTTGATTTTTCGATTCGCTCTAGATATTTTTGTGGATCGCAAATAGCTTTCCCGTTGTTGTTGAAACAAAATATTATCCCACTCTTTAAATTAAACGAAAAAGAAAAAAATGTGGACAGGTCGGCAGAACAGATGTTAAGCGTTAGGCTACGTACGTGGCTACTATGACCCAGTTTAGTCTATTGATTATCAAAAAAGGGGATACGGGAAATGCCTTAACCGTCTCATGAAACTCAATTAGGACATTAATCGTTAAAATTCGACGGCTCCAGAGAGTAGTATATAATATATAACATATGAAATGAATTTTTCATTTTATAAAAACAAAACATATTTATATTTTATTTTTTCGTGATGAAGTATAGGCCGGTAAAAGCTTCCTGTTGGACACGTGTCACTTCCGTTTTAGAGAGGATGTGCTCTAATCGCCATGCATGGAATACTTGTTTGCAATCGTAATAGCAGATGTGTGGGTATATTGTCTAGCATAAACTGGATACTAAAGGGCTTGTAGCGGATGATGACATGCTGTCAAAATAATAACAAACTGTAGTGGCTAATGCTCCTGCCTAGCGTGGAGGCTATAGTAAAATTCGCCCTATGAGACCTGTGTTAAGTAATGTACTTTGAAAAGAGTAAGTGTACTTTTTTTTAGAAAAGAGACTACTGTTTTTTGAAGGGCCGCCAATGCACCTGAAAACCCTCTGGTTCTGCAATTATTCATAGGCATAGGTAGTCACTTACCATCAGGTGCTTGTGTGTCCCCTCTTCTAAAAAAAACCTTTATAAGTGTTTTGAGCATGTTGTGATAGCGCAAGATAATTCACTGCACTACAGCATCTCGTAGGTGTCGTAAGAGACAACAAAGAGAAATGAAACGGGAGATAGCCAGGTGAATTTTCTTGATAGTATGTCCATGCTAATAAAATGCAGTTTCACATCCACTCGCCATGCTTGGTTAATATATCAAATATGCACTCTTGGGGCAATCTTTGGGGAGGCCCACGTTTAGTTTTAATAGGCTGTTAATGTATGATAAATAAATTCTTTTGATTAAGTTTTCGATTAATACAATAAAACATAACATATAATTTACTTTGTGTAGTAAAAATTATTAATTAATAATAATAATAATCCGGCACTCGACGGGCTGCACTATTACTGGCTGAAGGGGTCCATAGTGTGTCACACTGTGCTCGCCCGACAGTTTCAAGAGGCTCTCGACCAGAAGTCGCTCCTGAGCCTCTTCACTACTGGGATCACCCACTTGGTTCCTAAAGATCAGGATACCACAGACCCGAGCAAATACTGCCCCATCACGTGTCTACTCACCATATAGTGCGAGAATCACTCGTCACCTGTTGTTTAATTTACCATGTACCATGGTATATGTATATTGTATGAAAAAAGTTTCTGTTTCTGGAAATCGTTTTTAAAGTAATGTAATCCATACAAGGTCCAGTTTTTAACGCATCTATACTTTGATTCTTAATAAGGAACAGATATAGGTGTCATAGACCATAGCTTCAACATACTATCAGGTAGATTATTTACTAGGGGATATCTACCCAGATGGACTACTCCTTGTCTCTCGAGTAGTCCATCTGGGTAGATACTCCTCTTACCTATTTCCGCCGTTAAATAAAAAGCAGTGTAACAAAGCAGTGTGCTTTGTTGCTGTCTGAACAGTTTAAGTAGCTAAGTAGTATGATTACGGGCTGTGAGATATTCCATCTTAGTCCTTATAGATGACAACCCATCTATAGACTTTTCCATTTGAAGCTGCCCATGGACTGAAGTAGCCGTTTATCACTAAGTTAACTGTAAGTTCGTTTTTAACTTCAGTTTAAAAAAATCGCGTGTTAAACTCCATCGTATAAACTAATTAAGTGCAACACTCACCTCTTTATTATTTGTTCACAACAGTTCTTTAGGTAAACGCGCTACGAGAAATCACTTTCGGAGCGATCAGATTGCCTATTGTATCATCTTCATATTGTTCTTTTATTGCTTAGCCTCTATTATTTTTTATTAAAACAAATATTCATTGATATAATAATAGCACCAAAACTTGCAGCAAAACTTAAGTTTTTTAATTTATAATTACCTTATGTATGGAATTCTGAAAATGAAAACAAGCGCGCACGCACACACGCAAGCACACCAGTCTAGTTAATTTATTTGAATTTAACGTAAAAATAAAGTATAACAAAATATTTTTTTTCGTTTTTGTGGTTTTATTTGCTGACATTAGCTCATTCGTAGAAACGACTACAAGAATAATTTCGGTTGGGAAAACAACCCCACATGTTGTGTTTTCTTATCTGATTCGGCTTTCACTAGGTTCTCGTCATATGGAATGTTAACGTCGACCAAAAATATCCTTGTTTGTGCCCGATCCATCAGCATAATATCTAAGGCTTATTCGCAGGAATAGTCCTGTCTGTGATGATGGTTCGGTGCCAGTAGAGCATGGCGCGGTCATTTTCGAGCACGGTTTCCGGCAAGTACTTATAATAAGGCAGTTTCCGATCCACAAGAACGTATTTCAAAGCGAGCTCCAGGTGCAGAATCCTGGCTAATAGGTTGTGTCTGTGCAAGTACTCAGAGCTAGAAGGCGCCGAACAACCGGGTTGGCGACAAGCTCGACGGACGTCAACGGTGCAATCCTTTGGGACGTATTTCCGATAGTTATTGGTCTTAATAATCTGATCCCGTATTGCACAGACAAAACCCTCGGTTTCGCAGAAGAGGTCACCGAAACGCAGCCAGTTAAGGGAGGCGACTGCATCTATGAAGGGCTCATGTAGAGCCGTGTAGTACCTCCCGTGGAGCTCATTCTCCTTCCAAACGGTCTCCCGGTCGGAAATGCTATGTACTGCTGGGTCATGCCATTCCTCGCTGGCTAAGGATAGAGGGGTAAGCCCTTTATCACAAGAAAAGACGTCATTATACAACGGATTATCCGATCTCGGAAGTAATGACGGAGGCTGCACACTTCGCGAATGTGTATGTGGAGCGTGCTCAGAAAGCTACGCCCACCATGCTTTCGCAGCAAGTACAGTCTCATTACTGACGATATCGGATGATACATCCTATGAGACGGAATGGTAGAGCGGACTTCTATCAAGGGCGTTAAGTTCAGTCAGTCCGCCACATACATTCATTCATTGTATACATACATTCACACCGGACAAAAGGCTGTTAACCACTTTGGTAAAGCGTGCATAAAATTATTATAAAAAAAACGTATCCGGCGCGTACTGGAGGACTTCACATATTATCAAAATATATCATTGCCCAGACGTGCAAGTTCATTCGTGATGGTTTCTTTAACTCTCGAACGTGTGGTAATGCAGCACTTAAACTTATAATTTACAGGTTGCGGTGTGGATTGAACTTGCGTTGCTCGTTTACTGTGTAATTTATGACGAGCATTTATATTTATTTAACATTTAAATAAACATTATCATTTTAATTATAATAAAAAATGAACTAAAAACTTAAATTATCACACAGACCACGTGTTCGATGTATAAAAAAAGCAAATAAAAGAGAAATGTATTAAGAGACACGTGGGGATATAAATTGTCGTAACCAAATATAAAAATTACTGACTTAATTCACGTTATTGTCAAAGATTTACACAATCCAGACCACATTATGGATGAACTCGGGGAATAACAGGCTAAGTTGGGATATCGCTAAACGTAACTATCACGCAACTAAACCGTTATCGAAAAGTTTATTGCTTACTTTCTGCACGACATAAATTTATCCAAATACCTAAGTTATTTGATGTTTTTCTAACTTTTGTAACTCTAAGAACATTCAAAGTTTTTTTGGGAAATAAAATGTTTGCCATATGTATTTGACGTGGCATTTTTGATAATGACAGTCATTGCAAAGAATAATTGTACGCTAGTCCAGTTCCTTAAGAACGTCGTATTAATAACATAGCATCATGAACCTCCTTGAGTAAAACGCACGCATGGCACTGTAAATCCATTCCATTGTTTATTTTGTCCGTGATCTAATTTTCAAATTACGCTATATTAATTTTTTCCCAACAAACCTTTCTTTTTTTCCTATAATTTTTATTGTTACACTCGCGTATAAAGATTAATCATCATCATCATCATAATTTTCATAAGTTGACTGCTAAACATTGGCCTCACGCAAGGAATGTTATGAAGCACGGTCCTGGGCCACCAACATCCACCGTCTGCATCTCTTAATAGGCCGTCACTACATTTAGCGAGGAACCGCTTAACTTTCGCTTACCAGTACGAGCATACATATTTTGTTTTCACCTTATCAGTTATACCGTACTCGCTATACCGTACCTCTATCTCGTCTTTAACTGCCTTGTTGATCTTGTGCTCGTAAGCGCGACTGCAGATCGTGTGGTGCCGGTCTTGAGCTCCGGATCGAGTTTATATCATTTATTACGTTTTTCCATCAAGACATTTTCGGTAGCAGTCTGGAGCCAGAAAGGCAGCGTCAGCGTTAGTTAGTGAGTGACAAGCTAGCACACAGTCCACTCGATGGTAAGTTGATGCTGCGACACAATCTTCACTTAAGAATCCTAATGCAAATTAATCCCAGCCGCCAAATTTTATGAATGCACCACGCGGCAAACGTCCCGATACCATCCACACCATCAGGATACTTGGCGGTCCACCACTGTACGTTGCACATGGAGTTTTCTTCCGCGTACGACCTCTCTGTGGAATAGTTTAGCACCGGCGGTTTTTCCTATTTATTATTTGACCTAGGGCCCTTCAAGAAAAGAGCTTACTCCTTTCTAAAGGGCTGGAAACGCACCCGCAATTCCCCTGGTGTTGCGGTTGATCGTGGGCGGCGGTAGCCACTTAACATCAGGTGAGCCGCATGCTCATTTGCCCCCTCTTCTATAAAAAAAATGCGTTGTTACCCCTGAGGACTAAGATGGAATGCCTTACAATCTATAAATACACGCACACACAGCAGTTCAAGCAGTGGTATTTGGCAGTGGTAGATATAGGTAAGCGAATGAAATCTACGTACCTTGGTAAAAACAGATTTCCGACAAATATTATCTTGTCTATTACGTATATCCATAGCATTTAAAACAAAATTCAAAAATTTATCTCCTATATACCACGCGTTAAATACCGGAGTAGCAACCAGTGTCAAAGAAGACTATTTTAATATAAGCCGAGAGAGAAGATTAGGATGACTTATTAATTTATGTATTTAACTGCATATTTTGTTCGCATATCGTTACTGGTTTATTAAAAGAGCGAATAAGCCATTTTTCTGTGATTTTCTTTTTCGTAACAGAACATTTCCCTGAGTAATTTTTAATCGATTTGAAGTAACGGCTGACAGAAAATACTCGTAAAACAAATTTGTAACGGCGAATGTCACCTATTTGTTTCGAAGAAAGGCCTCATTCGCCCTTATTACAATTTATTAATTTAATCATCAGACTGTTTTGTTGTGCAAAACGGTGAATAATATATATTCGCCCTTTCTACAAAACAGTAACGATATAATTTATTTCTTTGAATATTTGAAAGCCGTAATTGAGCCGGTTTGTGTTACAACCATAAATGCAGCGTATATTAATAGTAGAGAGAAATATACAATGTTTGGATCCCATATGTGTAATTCTAACGAGCTTTTATAAATTCCTTAAACGTTGAAGCGTTGTTTACAATACGGCAGTTGTTGTAAGCAACGCTTCCGTCACAGTGGTTTATAGTTCATGCATTTACTAGCTTGTAACTGTATGTATGTATATACGATTGTTATGGAATTCCATAAACTCACTATATTGTCTTAGCACCGACTTCCAAGCTATAACGTATAAATTATTCCATTTTTGTTTAGTTTTTGAAGTCGGTTTTTGCAGATTTTTTAGAGTTAATGATTCATGAAACGCAGAAGCAGTAAATCGTGCTCAGTCAAGTTGTGTTAACTTTAATCAAATACTATAGAAAACCTACGGTATAGTACGTGCAGCTCCACTCAAAACTTGGCAATCATATATATACACTAGCGCCTCTAGTGGCATGAGTTGTTGAATTTAGTTTACGGCCTTGTAAATAGTCGCGCGGTTAACATTGCTTGTATTATTTTACTTATTACATAAGTAATCAAAAAAACGTGTCTTCAAAACCTAGTTTTTCACGTGGTTCAATTTTTGCTGCATATGGTTGCAACAATTATAAACAACTAAAAGACCCAAAATCATTCTTTAGAACGCCCGAAGATTTGGAGAGGTTAGTTGTATGAAATTTTGGTAAACAAATGTGATGGTAGATTTGTAATATTTCGTTTGTTGTACTTATTAATAAATTTCCTTTTAGATTAAAGCAATGGATTGTGGCTTGTAAAAAACTGACCTGGATAATTTGATGAAAATTAAAGATGGTGATTATTTTTCCAACAATTATGTTGTTTGTTCAGGTCATTTTGATGAAGAAGTCTTCGAAATAGAGATTTATATAGCCAGGAGTATGTTGTCAATATTTAGATGGTATAATATTTATGTAATAAATGTGTATTTTCCATACTAATAAGTGCAGATGTACCTATAAAAAGTATCATTTTTTAGGTTAATGTCAGGTTGAGTACCAACCTTGAAGTTGTATAATAAGAAAAATATAATAAGTAAAGAGAAGATGTCTACGTGAAATAGATTTAGACTGTTGAATAAGGTATAACGTTCTGTCTTACATACCCAAATTTTAACATTTCCATCATTATGTTTGTAAGGATTTAGTAAGAAACTATATAGTATGTGTGCCTTTTTTGTTTTAGTTCTAAACAGATCAAATTGAACTCGGTAGACCCGATATTGGAGACCCAAGAACAACATGAAAACAATACCTAATGTTGCAAATTTGCAGACAGAAATGCTAAATTTACATTTTGTTATAGATTTACAAGAGAGAATTATAAGAAAACACTAATTTAATATCTCCAGTTTCTTATCAAAATAGAAAAAATGTAAAAGTTTAAGCTCTGGCTGTGTGTAAAAATAAGTGAATTTCTTTTGCAAAGAGAGTAAATCGAGCAAAAACACAAGTGTTACTGTCTCAAAAACAAGGTTTTAACTAAGTAAATTATCCTGTTAGTATTTCTGAAAAGAATTCAGAATAGGTACTATGTTGTAGGTTGGGTATAGAGTTCACTACCACATGATAAATGTAAAAAATTTGTATGTAGCCTAGATAATGATTATAGCTTAGAAAATAGACAAATAGAATTGCGAAGAGAGTTTCAGACATAATCAACAAAATTTTTAAAGAAAATATGGACAATTACTTAAAAATTTCTGTAAACAATATTAAAGGTAGATTAATTTTAAATGTATATGGACAATTAAATATTTCTAAATGCAATGAATGTATAAGATTATTTTTAGACAAGTGTTTCAACGTTCTGCTAAAAGCATACGTAAATAAGTTTAATGAGTCGCGCAGTAGATTGAAGTCTAAAAACTTGAAAATTAAAGAAAATTTCACATTCCTAATGTATTTAGTTTTATTTTACAACCCCCAATAAATCTTCAGAAACTATAATCTACGTTTTGTTTCTAATACAGTGTAAAATTGTACTAAATTTTCAAATTCTGTTGAAAAAATACATACAAACAAAGAGTTTTGCATAGTTCATAACTATTTCACCAACTCATGCCACTAGATGGCGCTATTTTGACAGTTGCCATTCCAATGTATAGAAACTGTCGAGAGCTGCACGTATTAAACCGTAAGGTTTTATAAAGTATTTGCTGGAACTAATCCGAACAGTTCCTCAGAACACTCCGCATGGTAGATACGATAGAAAACGCAAAAGGATGCAACATCCCTACGCAGTGCCAGTGAATCGAGCCGATCAGAAGGAACTCGGTCTTCGAAGATTCGAATCGTTCTGCGCTAGATGCGATCAAGTGGAAGGAGCTGGCACTGAGGTGCCCCGGCCCAGAGATGAGAACAGTAATCCATGTGAGGCCGAACTTACGCTTTGTAAAGTTGCAAGCGATGTGTCCGCATGAAATACTGTCTCGCTCTACTGAGCACGCCAAGCTTTTTAGAGGCCAATTTGGCCTTCCCTTCCAAGTGCCTCATAAGCTGGTAATTTACAATTGACTCTATTATTTTGGAGAACAAGGAGATAATGGCGATAGGCCTGTAGTTGGATAGGTCTGAGCGGTCGCCTTTTTTAGGGATCGGGCGGACCAAAACTGTCTTTCAAGAAATCGGGACTACGCCTTGGGAGTAGGAGTATCGGAAAAGACGCATTAAAACCGGTGCCAACTCCGGAGCACACGTCTTCAGTACAATGAGAGGGACTCCATCGGGCCCACTCGACTTACTGACGCACAATTCGCACATCCTGCATGGAGCACTCACATCACGGGATGGTCGGCAGTGTGTTCCCGCCGTCATCAAGAGTCAAGTTGGACGCAAAAAGAGAGCCTAACAGATCGGCTTTTTCCTTTGCGACATGGGCCAGTGAGCCTTCCTCTCTGTGGAGAGGTGGAGGGGATGACCGACAGAAGTTCCCTTTTACAGTCTTGGCGAGAGAACGAGAGTGCACTGGTTGCCGAAGGAAGGCGAACTAGCTTCTCGCCAATCTGCCGATGCGCTCAGACCTTGCCTTGGCAATGACTCTTTTGAAGGATCTGGAGGCGGAATTATAGTTCTTTTAAGGAGTGCTAGTGTTTACATCCCGAGACGCTGATGCGTCAGCCCAGGCCCGGTAACACTCCTGCTTATAGCGTAATGCTATTTAACAGGAGCGACCGAACCATAGCTGGGATCTGCCTCCGATGGGCACCACAGAGGACGGAATAAGAAGTTCCATACCCTAAAGTACCACATCAGCGACAGAATCAGCAACAACACTAGGATCGTCCGGCGAGAAGCAAACCCGCATCAAGGGTAGGATGCAAAAAACGACCGCATCCCATCCCAATCGGTCGACCTCGTGCCAGACTCGGCGGCAGCCTGCAGAATGCAACCACGACCTTAATGTGACTGGCACCACACTCCGGACCAGACAATGGTCCGACGGGTCTAAAGGGGCATCGACTTATCCGTCCGGATGAGAGGTCAGCAGAAGGTCCAACAGGGAAGGTGTATGATCTTCCACATCTAGAATCCGCGTAGGCGCGGTAACCAGTTGTGTCAGACCATACGCCAAAGCAAAGTCATAAACAAATCTCTAAGCATGATCGGTTAAACGTGAACCTAGCCATTCGGCGTGGTGGGCGTTAAAATCGCCAAGGATCACGATCTCTGAGGATGGGATCTGGAGCCATTTGGACGTGGTCAAGAAGTCGGGTCTGTTTCGGTATTACCGCTATGGGACCTATAGAGGCACCCGTAAACGCAGGGATGGCCGTCACTGTCTACGCGCAGCCATAGTCCGACAGGACAGGTCCGTACCTTCAAGACTACCGATACGTCAGAAAGCAGGGATGGCCTTGGTATTGTTGCTCCGCTTGCCCCGAGCGGTTTTCGAACTCCCCCCAGGGGGGGGGGCGCAGTCGGTGTAGCCACGCTCAGGAAGAGTAAGAAAACTTGGTCGTGGATGCTCAGCGAGGGATTCTCCGTCACCGGGGGTGCTGGTAACGTCCTGGGGTAGTTCTTCATTTGATTCCACTACCATGTTGAGGGGGAGGGGGGATTGGCCCCACGGTCACCTGCACTCACTAAGTGAAACGCAGAGGTAACTCTACTACAAACACATAACACCATACGAAACACTACTTCACGCTGGTAATCTGTGAGGTCGTTGTACCACCCTGGTTTGAGCCGGACCATCCGTGTGACAGCAAAAGCTACCGTGTGGCTCTACCACTGTTAAAAGCTGCTATAAAATATATATTTATTTAATCCATAAGTCATCTAAAACTAAGGGTTTCAATGAGCTGACTTATTGCTATATGAAATTCTCTACAAGTCAAGTTTACATATGAGAGACGAAAGGTATCTTTTAGGTTATAAGGGAATTTTCATAAACAGTTTCAAAATAACAATATACACTTATATATAAATACCACAACTAGATACACATAAAAACGGCAAATGTGATGTTTATGCTAGTTGATGCAGTGCGCAGGTCTAGTTTTTTGCGCAATATTTACTCGTCTTTCGTATTATCCACAATGGTTGATTATGAAAACTAATTAGGTAACTAAACTATGTAGGATAACAATTTTAAATTTTACTTAAGATTTAACATCGAAATGCGCTTTATTTAATTATATAAATATAATATATATATTTTTTTTAAATGCGAAAAATAAGTGTTCAATAATATAGTTTATAAAGCGCCATTTACAAAAATAAACAGGTTTGAAAAAAATTCATCCAGCAAACTTATGTCTTTTGGGGATTGAACTGGACTAGGTTTTGTCGCCCCCAGTCCGAGACTTCGTCCAACAATGTCTCGAATTCAGACACAAGTTTATTCCGGTACTCGGCGACGTTTCCCCGAGGGATATAATGCATCACCAATGCTGTCGTCCCCATAGTAATAAATGCAATATACCGTTGATATGCAGAAAAAACGGCGTCGGTGATAGCACGCCGCCTTGTGGAACACCAATGTTAATGGGCTTGTAATCGAAGCATGCACAGAGGGTGCATGCTCGACTTTGATGCACATTTACTCGATTTGCATCCATTTGCACTCCATCCATTACTCGGGAGGTTCATAGGAAGGAAGCGTTTTGTTTCAAGCCCGATCCAAGACCGTCGCTATATCCAAACTAACGGCCAACGCCTCTTCCTTGGACTCTACTACCTCCTCCCGTCAATGAGTTAGGTAACCAAGAGGATCACCAGCTGACGACCACGACGGAAGCCGTAGGTACTGGCGGTCATTAATCAACTGCTGATTCTCATGATACCTCACGATACCTTGCTGTTCATAATAATTATTACATTAATAAAAATTTTACGTGAAACCCGTACTACAGAATAAATAATAGTACTACGATAGAACGTAGTACAGATTTTGTTAATCCTAAATATATAAAGATGGAGTTTCACATAGTGACAATTTTTTTAATTCATATTTAATTTTAATAAAGGTTTATTCAGGTATTTAGTAAGCAATTAAATGTCGAGTGAAATCAGTTTCGAAACGTTTTCATCACAGGAATGAAAGACAAAGAATTCACTAAGGTGCAAACGTTTAGACATTCTTTCAAAATCAATTATATTACTGTTTTAAAACAAGTATTTATGTTTAAATTTCGGAAACACTAAAACGACTCTCCAAATGGTAAGTTTATAAATTACACTAGAATCGACGCACGTGTTTTTATTTCATCGTACTTATTTAATTATGCACTAACGCAGTGCGTAATCCTTTGCAGCATAAAATATTTATTTAGATCTCTTTATTCCTTCCTGCCGTGTGGTGGCAGCAAAATAAATCCCTCGCTCCACTTCGTAGTAAGAATCAACTATAAGAAATGTCTTCAAATCTCATGGGCTCTTATACATAGCAATATTACTATCACGTTTATATCAGACGTAAAGTACCCGAACAAGCGACGGGCAGCATCTCCACTTTATGTGATATTAATGCTGTTATTCTTTTGGCTTTTACATATTCAACTGACTAAAGACCTACGGCCTTGTAGGCCGCGAGCCGCATAGGGGGCAGTATGGGAGACGTCAGGTAACACGATCGTGCATCTGCCCACCAAGCGTAATGATAAAGACAATTTATCCCTACAACAGGAAAGTCCGATGTCTAACAGTATACAAGATTTTACAGTTTACAAGAGTAAGAGTTTTTACAAATTAAGAGAGATAAAACGTCTGCCTAATTCTAAGCCCGATAGCTAACGTTTTTTTCTTATACATAATGTAATTTTTAATAAAAAAAGATTTTATACAACTTACGATTATCCAATAAAGGGTTGAATTTCGTTTAGGTAAATTCGAGGTTCATTTCCATCAAATTCAATTTCAGTATTTTCAGTCATAATCTCTAAAAAGATGCTACATTAAATTCAGATTATACCATACGCTATTGCCTTCATCTATTTCCTAAGGATTTCATTCCGTCTGGGGGAAAATTACGATGTTATTCAACGTATAATAGTAGTTATTACATATTATATGAAAATTAAGCAATAATCATTAAAGTGTTCATCATTTTTAAATAATGTAAGATTAGATTCCAGGTAAGATCTGTAGAAGATTGTCGGATGCAAGTGCTGGTTGTCCGGGACCGTGTTGTGACAATCTCTATGGAGGGGGGCAATATTGATAACGTGAACAAAACAACAGAGTACTTATTAATTTAAATACTTACTACACTGTCACACGTCCCACAGCTATGCACCGGGTCACCTATTCGTTTTAAGAGAAATCATACGTCCCAATATTCCAGATTTTTTCTGTTTCCATTATTTGGAAGTTCAGATTTCTTTTTTGTACGCTGCGAGCGCTGATTCACCAATTTCTAAAACGTCTACTACTTAGTTATTGTCAACGAAGCTGCTTCACCAGCAATCGAACTCAAATTACTCATGAACAAACTTATACCGAACACTCGTTGGTTACCATTGCTCTAAATCTTTATTTATGAATATTCTGTGAAAACGGCCAAAAATAGTCTTGAGATATTAGAATACTAAAATTTTAAAAACTTTTGTGTTGCGTTATTGTTTTCTTTGAAATAACTAGTGTTAAAAAGATTTTAACGCCTCCGTTGAACAATTTAATTTTGCAAATTTAATGAAAAATCTTTTTAATTCAATGGCATTCCGTTTTAATTAGAATTGTTTCCATCTTAAGCACAGAGAAGAAAAGGTATTTGATTAAAAAGAAATTTACACAAAATTCAGTAAATTCATAAATTAAATGACGTATTTACTGTCACCGTTACACCGTACTGAAGTTCACCGCTGAAAGTAGGCCTCCCCTATATATTGCTTCATAGGTGGGAAATTTGCGATGGTTGCCACGCTCGGCATACGGGTTCGCAACCACAGTTTTTTTTATTCGTTATTAAAATGCTGCTGCCCATCTCCCGATTCGTTTCTCTCTGTCGCCTGACGACGTGCGACGACACCCATGGGATTATATCGGGGGTAGTGGTTATTGTTACACCGCTACTAAACGGTAAATTAACGCAATATTTATGTTTAATTATTAACACAATATTTATGTTTAATTATTAACATAACATTTATGTTTAATTATTAAAATAGATTGATTAATTCAAAATACAGTTTAACCGCAGAAACTAATATTTATATTAGAATTCATATCCGTGAGGTTTACGATGATATTTGGACATGAGATAGAACTGTATTAGCTACATAGTCTAACTGCGTCATTTCAACGCAGTGCAAGCAAAGCGAACGGCCGGCGCGAGCATGGCGCAACGACGCCTGTTGAAGTAACAAGTTACATAAAAATACAAGCCAACCAACCGACAGACTATAAGCGTCCGTCCACGACAACGCTACCGGTTACTCCATACCACGTCCGCGTTAGCAACTTTTTAAAGTGCCAGTATTTGGTATATGAGCTCTTGGTTGGTTGGTTGGTTTAACGTCTCGTCTTTTAGCACACTAGTTCTCTTAGTGAAATCATTTGTTCTTATGCGACTTTAACTTTATTTTATAGATATCTCCATTTATCCACGATTAAGATATCAAATACAGATCAAAAGAGAACAACAACTTTGCGGAATAGTCTCGATATCCAGAATTTCTAAAAAAATTCAGAGAACTAAAAAAACTTCCAGTAATAACGCAGTCAGTCACAGTCTCAAGACGATGTTCCTGACGGACACACAAATTGGATATCAGCTAATCACAGGCACAGAGTACCTTAAAAACCCAGAATCCTCGCTAAAACCCATATTCCCTCCTTGTTACCAGAGTCTTTGTGTTCGTCACCAATAAGATCTGCTGCCAATATATCTGTCACTTTGATGACTACACACAGAAGAGCAAGCAGACCTGAATATGACTCTCTCACATAAACTCTACCTACTTAGTACATATTTCAAAGCCTGGTCCGTCTGAAATATAAAGGTTATTGAAGTAGTCTTCAATAACCTTTATATTATTTCGAGTCCATTTTAGGAACTAGACTCGACAAACACTCAACGTGGACCTAATCGGGATATAAGACCCATAGTACTTAAAGCCTACGTCTCGTATTCTAACATATTTCTATCGCCTCTCCCTGAATCCATTGCATGTTTATTTTATTAATAATCTTAAGTCTTAATAATCCGCTTCAGGTATTTCGCTAACCTTCTATTGAATATCTACAGCGTAAAGCCCTCGAGAACAATGGTGAACCACTCGTTAATGCTGCTTAATAGGTCGTAGACGTTTAACAAAGTCTGACACGCCAGCCTGATCGTAAGCTCTCTTCCTATGGCCAATTTCTGTACCCCATACCGATCCCCTGGATTCATGACTTACTGAATATCCTGCAAGTCGTTATTGACGGCTGTTCGAGTGTATAGCGGTTAAGAGGATACTTTAAAAATGAATCGTAGTTTTGTGGGCGTGGTTTATTCTTTTGTCGGTGAAGCTCACGGACTACGGAGTGTAGTACCTCCATACTTCATGTCACGGAAGACTGAGGGAATGTCAAAACGAAAGTAATGCAATGACTTCATAATACGCAAATTATGAGATAGCTATACCGAACACACGCTCGCAAAAAACTAAGTAAGCGCCAAACAACATTTTTATTTTTTTTAACAAAACTTCGTTATAGATTATAAAAAAGTTTATGTGAACTTATATAGATATTAATATTTTCATGCCTTAAAAATAATTTCATGAACATATTCGTAAAAATATTGTGGTGCCATGGAGAAAAATGTAACTAATTAGAGCCTACTTTGCAATATTTTTTTTTATCGAGAAAATTATATGATATCGTGTATTCCTTTTACGCAATCCAAGGTCATATAATCTAAAATCATATATATGTAGTCCGTTTCACGAAAGAAGTCCCGCAGAAAATGTGTATGGAATTTGACACCAGATGTCAAACTTTGCAGACTGGTTTCGCGGCTTCTTCCGTGAAACGGACTCTACCAAAATTTTGGTTTGTAATCTATAAAACTTAAAAAAATGTCTTAAATAGAAAAACCACCAAATTTTTGAGGTATCACCTTAATGCTAGTATCCCTTAAGACACCTGCAACACTTCCTGCTGCACATTAAGAACTTGTTAGTAATTTTTAACACCAATGCCATCTTTTGACACGTTCAAAATATTTTCAAAAGCGCCTGAAAAATAAATAAGTATAGAATTCTTTTAACTCTTATGAGTCTTTCTGTATAAAACAATAAAATGAAACAATATTTTTGATTTTTAAGTTATTGTATTAAGTAAGTTATTATAGTAATTAGGTTAGTAAAAATAAAAGTGCTACGAAAGACACTAGGTACCTATTTGGTATAAGTAAAACATCGGCTTCCGAGAACGTCCCATTATCTGAATGATCGGAAAGAGCGCGGACGACGCAGGCGTCGGCGTCGGCTCGCAGCGTGTGACACATCGCGTGATTCACAAGCCGGGGTTGCGCGGGCTCAAGAATTTCTGACGTCATACGTCCGGGACTTATTGTCAAAGCCACACATGAGAATATCGCAAACAATACCTACAAGCCAACTGCTGTTGCTCCCACAACCAATAAAAACACCAATTTAAAATATGAAGTTGATTTTAATACAAAATACAAATACAATCGTAAATATAAATCAACATTAATATCAAATATGTACTTTGACAGCTCTGTAGCGCAATGGCTAAGTGATCGGCTGGGTTGCGCAGGCTGCGGATTCGAATCTCACGTGGTAAGTATTTTTGTGGCCTACAAATAAATGCCCGTAATGCTATATGTATGTTATCTATCCTAGATGTTTATCCATGTGCGCAATTTATGTTATTAAACATCTCCACGACGCAGAAGAAAATCTTAAGAGGGTAATAACTTGTTTATAAAAATAAAACCTACGCTCAGTTTCAGCTTATTCTGTTATCCTGCATACTTTACAGGCTAATGAAGAAAACGATGAGATGAGATGATGACGAAATATTTTCTTTTCCTATTCTTTCCATATTTGTATTGTGGAGCAATATTTGTTATACCTTACTTGATTCATCCTTTCCCCAAACCTAAATGTCTAATCCCTCCCCCAGCCCAATAGCAGCCTCATTAGTCTAGTAGTTGTAAACAAAGCCGTTGACATTGAGGGCTCGGGTAAGAGGAAGTTGGCAGAGTTTCACTGCCGTACCTTGAAAACTACCTAAAGATATTGGTCCTCCGCAGTCTTGCGCCCTCTGGTCGTGTCGGATCGCCGTCACAACGAACTATGCGTACCTATGCATCTGTGCTTGCGTATACACTCAGCCACTATAATTCCGTCCTGCGCAGATAGCTGGAATGATGAGATGAACCGCCGTGACTGTAACTCAGTTCGAAAGCCATTAATAGCATCATAATGGCTAGAGCATTGGTCAATTACGAAGAAATGCGCGAGTTCGCAATGGGGTCAGATTTTTTTACTTTTATTTTTTGTTTTTAGTATTCTAGTCTACACGGCCCCAAAACGGCAAAAATAAATATACTCATTTTAATTTTTATAGCACTACGCGTAAGTGTACTACTTAACCGTGAGGCCAAAAATGTTTTTGTAAAATGTATCTATTTTTACAGAACATCATTATTTTATTGATAAACAATCAAATCTATTTAACACGATTTAGAATAACTAGAACATTTCCATGTAATTGGTTTCTCGAAAAAACTGCCCTAACTATTTAGATGAAATTTAGAAAATTGATTGATAACTTGAAATCGTGTTATTAGTTTTCATTTACAAGTTTTCTAGATGGGTGTAATGCCCGATTATAATTATTTTTATTAAACGCCGAGCAAAGCTACATTTATATATACATTTCAAGGGTATAATATAAAATACCTACTCTGACCTACTCTATGAATGTAAAGCCTGCAGTACACTACTCGCAAAGTTGAACGAAGTTGGGCAGAGTCGAGTGAGTACAGGGACACTTCGCTTCACTTCGGGCAACCTCACCTCGCCTCGGGTAACTTCCGATCATTGTCGGTATTTTCCGCCCGAGTCAAAGGAACGAAGTTTCGAGCACGAAGTGACCCTGTACATTACTCGGCTTACTTCTATAAAGTTATCGTCGTGCTGTTTAATTTAAAAACGTTTTAATTCGATCCAAATTGCTTAAGTTAAAAATGAATTGGTCACACGAGCAAGTACTATTGATTTTTGCAGTTGCTCTTTTTTTATATAGGACAGGGTGACAACCGAGCACACAGTCCACCAGATGCTAAGTGGTTGCTGTGGCCTATAGACATCTACATCTATCCTCAATTACGAATCGAAATGCAGTAGCGTTATCACCTGTGAGGATTAAGATGCAATGCCTCTTTTCCAGTAAAAAGGGTCTCCGGTTTCCTGCACTCACCATACGAAACACAGCAGCAATATGCTACTATTTTACGTTGCTATTCTGTGAGAGCGTGGTCCTCTCCTTGTCGAGCCGACCCATTCGTGCTACTAATATAACTGCAGCTCTCTATGCTCCAGGGGGAAACGGTAATATGGGTGGGACCTTTTTTTATTTTTTTGCATCCAAATATACGCACATAGTTAAAATACGCAACAGTGCACAAATAAAACGCAGCTGCCACTTGTACGTCCTCCATCTCGCCTAGCGTGTGAGCGACTAGTTCCTCATGAAGTTGAGCGAGTGTGTACAGAGGCTCCTCGTACCTCGGCTAACTTTGGCGAATACTTTGGGCGAGGAACTTCGCGAGTAGTGTACTGCAGCCGTAAGTACTAACTACTAAATATATACAACTATACATCAAGCGCCGTGTGTTACACACTTACACAACAACCATAGAGCAGTGAAGCGCACCGTAAGCCGTTATAGTCGTAAGCAGTATACTGCTCTGATGCGGATTCACAAATTCACAATCAAATAAATTTAAATGTATGTTTCCATACTGGTGATAAATCAAAATGTAAAATTGTAGTGAAGACCGTTTAATTGCATAAAAAATTTAACTCGAGTTATACACATATGACCAATTTTAAAAAAGAAAAATGCGAGGCATAACTGTATAAAAAAATAGAGATGGACCGAATATGGATTTCATCGAAAACGAATATTCGGCCGAACATTATTCGGCAGGATCACCTCGGTACCTAACCAATTTATGTCGAAACTTGTTATCGTAAAGCGCGCGGGATTAGCGCCGGCCCCTGCCCCTCGCTCACCATCTAGTTCTGAGCAAATTGTCGGCACATGCTTATGTTTTGACTATTTTAGTGAGAAAAAAAATATTTCGATGTGTTGTTCTTAGTGAAAATTTATAGTTATAATATGATAAAAATGAGTGGCAGGAGATTTACCATTTGGACTTATATTAGAGAAACTGACGACCAAAGTAAAGTGAAATGTACTAATGTAATGTAATGTTTCTTTATTTGGTTCCAAAAACATTTTATCAAGCTCTCTATTTGCTATAATTGGAAATAAATCTTACAGTACCTCAAAAACATAACGCTACACAAGTAGATTTAACTCATAAATAAAATATACTTCCAACAGTAAAATTATGAAAGACATGGCACAACTCAATTCGTACGTTTCAATATAGTGGACACTTTGAGTACCACGGATGTTAAGTGAGCCGAATACGAATATAAGGTAACGCTGCCAAGTATGCCGAATACCGAATATGAAACGAATATTCGGCCAAGCTCTAATAAAAAAAACCCTTGAACAATAAATGACTTTACAATTAAAAGGGAATAGATCATAGCTCGATAATGCATGTTTTGATTTTATGTATATGCACTTAAGCATGTTATAAACGACATTTGACTTATTCATTGACATCCACAAAAATTATAATAAAATATTTCTAAGGAAATGTTGAGTGGGTACACAATAGTACCCAGCGCAACACGCGCAGGTTCTCGCACGTTGCGTTCCGTTCTCCGACCGCAATGTTCAGTTCCAATATATTTTGTATTCATAACCTCTACACACATCACCTCGCTCGGCTTGACGTGCCTGTGTGCCGAATTTGCTTCACTGCGTATGGCCTTCTGCATACTGCAGATTTTTTACATTTTAAAACGTCTACAATGTGTGTAACACAGGTTTCGAAGTTTTTAACTATCAATGACAAAAAAATTATTTTGTTTCAGATATTTACCATGTTGACCACCATCTGGTAGAATTGCGACCCATCCAGGTTTCTGCGGATTTCACTTTCTGTGAAATCCGCAGAAACCTGGATTCCGGGTAGAACTCGGAACAACCGAAATGAATGATCAGTCCATTTTGGCTAAAAAATTGGGAAGAGTGAAAAATATCAAGACCATTTTAAATAAGTAAAAACCCTCTCAGAAATGAGGGGAGGCCTGTGCCCAGCAGTGGGACGTATATAGGCTGTAACTTTACTTTACTTTACTTTTTTATTCTTAAATATTTTTCCGTCATAATTAGATAAAAGTCTCATTCGACAATCAACAGTATGCAGAATACAAGTAAATAGTAACTTAAAGAATTATTTAGGATATTTCCACTTCCTACTATTTACCACAAGAGGCTAATTACTGACATTAAATTATTGTACCTGTAGCAAAATGTGGTGTGCCTGTATGGTTAGGAAAATTTATAGGGACATTCCAGCCCCTGAATATACACGCGTACACAATGGCATACCGACATCTATTAAGCTCAGGTCATTTATATACTATTAAGATATAAATAAGCATTTTTTTCTATCTGTCTGCCTGAATTAATTTTTTAAATGGCTAAACTGACTACCCTTAACTATAAATATACTACATTGTCGATTCTATATTATCATAAAAAAATGCAGACGGTCCTTAAACGGGCTGTTCAACAGTATTACTTGCTTTTGTGGGGTGGTTAAAATTGAAATTATATTTAAAAGGAAATAAATCCAAAATTGCGTTCCAGCACCGGCCTATATATCACGATTAGGCGAAGTGAGGTTTCACAAGAACTTCTTGATAGCATCTGTTTTAGGAGAACGCTATATAATCAAAATGCCATTACCAGCATCCTTGACACCGCAACGGAAATTATATTTAAATTTTAGGGAAGTTAATCAAACTTTTATATTAAGTAGATATGTAGTTTTGACACTTTTGTTTAATCTTGAACTTCACACAGACATATTAAAGTATTTTGAGTTGTTGTCCGGAATGTGCTGCTCCCATCACCCGCGTCAGTTTACCTCTGTGCCTTTTACGACACTAATAGAATGATATGGGGTAGGCAGATACCGCCACAATACGGTACTCAACGTTACTCAAAAAAATAAACGGTTGCCAACCCGCCTACAAAGCGTGGTAACTATGGAAAAATACCCCCTGTAAAGCATTCTATGGGGGAGGTCTTTATTCAGCAGTGGACTTTCATTGGCTATAATGGATGACTGGATATTAAAATATAAAAGACAATTTGGATTTTATTTCAAAGGATCATCTTGAGACTGAGGAGGACTACGCTCTCTAAAAATAGCAGCGTAAATTAGCAGCATAATGCATAAGCATATTTCGTATGGTTAGTAGTGAAAGTAATGAAATATTTTTCTAGCAGCGAGTCATTCAACGTGTTTGCATTTTAATTATTAATCAAGAGTTAGAATTAAGTTTGTATCAGCCGCAGCATTCATTTGCCATCGGGAGGACTGGGTGATCGTTTGTCACCCTTAATCTAAAAACTGTGATATAAGTGATAATTGCTGGAAAAGCTTAAAAAATTAAGTGTCGGATACTTAAAACATTTTTTACCACCATGGATCTTTTCGTAAGAATACGTAACTCCTTACGATCATTTAAATAATAGAATTTACTACCCCTTTGACGTTAATAAAAAAAAATTCATATCTTTTCGGTTAAAGAGGGTAAAAACTGTTAAAATAGCTCACAAAAGGAGTAGTGTCAGCACTGAATCCATCAAACCAAGTGAACTGCGTGAATTACCATAATGCCATCCATCATAATTCCCGATCCCCTAACCCGAACCGTGAACAGGATTTGCATAATGGCCGACATAGTTAAACTATTGATTTTTACCGTTGATGTTTTTGTTGTTCTATATTTTTGTGTTTGTGTTGGTTGGGACTGGTGAACCTGTCCGTATTACAGCTAAGGATCTTAGGTTGGTTTTGAAGAAAATGACTAGAGGAAAATCACCAGGGCACGATAGTCTCAGTGTCGAGCACCTTCACAATGCGGGGCCGCATCTCCCAAGGGTCCTGGCAATGTTGTATACTTATTGTATCAGGCACTCCTATTTACCTGCCGTACTAATGAGAACTAATGTTCCAATGGTGAAAAACAAGACTGGGGATATATCAGATAAGGCTATGGGGATATATAATAACAGGCCTATATCCTTAGCAAAGGTACTTGACGGTTTGCTGGAACGACGACTTAGCAACTATATACAACTAAACGATGCTCAATTTGGTTTAAGACCAGGCCAGTAGACAGAGAGTGCTATAATGTCGCTGAAGGATACTGTGAAATATTACACCCAGAGACAAACACCAGTGTACACTACATTTCTCGATCTCTCCAAAGCATTTGAACTGGTTCATTATGACACACTATGGACAAAACTGCATGAAATATCCGTTCCAGCTGAACTTATCACCACTTTAGTATATTGGTACGGTCATCAAGTTAACCAGGTTAGATGGTCCGGCGAGTTATCCGACGGTGGTTGTCTTCGACTGTGCTGTTCAGTCTCTACGTAAATGGGCTCATTGGTGCACTCAGTGAAACAAGGGTAGGATGTTCTGTCAACGGTCATATGATTAAATAATATAAATTATGCCGATGACATGGTGTTGCTGAGTCCATCGGTGAGTACATTGCGTGGACTGTTATCTGTGTGTGAAACGTACGCTGTTGAACATGGGCTCATTTATAACACCAAGAAAAGTGAGTTATTGCTGTTTCGTGTTAACAGTAAGAAACCCTTGATTGTGCCGCCAGTAAAACTCCTTGGTGTGCCATTAAGTAGAGTTTGACAATTTAAATATTTGGGCCACATCGTTTGCAAGGTGTACAAATGACATAAAATTAACCCTCTTCAAGGCGTACTGTCAAACATTTTACACCTACAGCCAGTGGTGTGACTACACGATAAGCACCTACAATGCGCTACGAATTCAGTACAATAATGCCTTCAGGATGCTAATGGGCCTTCCTAGATACTGTAGTGCTTCAAGCGTGTTTGCTGAAAAAGATGTTGACGATTTTCATGGCAACTTAAGAAAGCGAAACGCGTCAATGTTATATAGACTACGGAAGAGCTCAAATGGTATCTTGAGGATATTTTAAGATAGGCTTGACAGTGCCATTCAGAGACATTGGATC
>DWHP01000157.1:0-23524 GCA_018247895.1 Parnassius honrathi
TTGGGTCAGGTCGCACACTATGCTTGCTGTCTTTCCCGAGACCAGTATTGTCAGGTCATCAGCATAACCTACTGTATAAAAGTGATTAGTATTTAATTTGCTGATGAGTTCATTAATGACCATATTCCACAGGAGAGGTGAGAGAACCCCACCCTGCGGGCAGCCTTTCTTAATTTGGATTGGTTGAGATTCACCAGCAATCTTTATTATTCGTGTACTGAGCATGCAAACTATCCAGTCGATCAGTGCCGGTTCAACTTTATGTCTACTGAGTGCACCTTTAATGCTGGAGAAGTTCGTTCTGTCAAAAGCACCTTCTATATCTATAAAGGAACCTAGACATATTTCTTTGTTTTGGATGGCCTCTTCAATCTTTGTAATTACCTGATGAAGTGCCGATTCTGTTGATTTTCCTAGACTGTAGGCGTGTTGCTTGTCGTGTAGTGGTAAGTTCATTAGCGCCGACCCCCTTAATTCCCTTTCACACATCCTCTCCATCGTCTTTAGGAGAAAGGATGTGAGGCTAATGGGCCTGTAGGATTTAGGGTCAGTGTAATCGCTCTTACCTGGTTTGGGTATAAATGTGACTTTCACTTCCCTCCATCCCCTAGGAACATATTTAAGAGCCAGACAGGCTCTCATTATGGCAACAAGTCTGACTGTTAAGGCTTTACCCCCCCACTGTAGGAGTGCCGGGAATATGCCGTCAGGTCCTGCCGCCTTATAGGGGAGGAAACTGTGAATGGCCCAATGGATTTTGTCCATCGTTACCACTCTCTGTGCTAAATTCCAGTCTTCTACTGTTGGTGTCAGTATGTCGTCATGCCGGTTTGCCTCCTGGGTTACGCAGCAACCTGGGAAGTGCGTTTCAATTAGGATGCGTTGGGCTTCATCCGGCGATGTTGAGTAGCTACCGTCGGGTTTCTGTGATATGTGATAGAGCCATGCTGCAGTTATATAATATATTTGTAGTACAAATGGATCGGCTCAACCAGAGATACCACTCTCACACAAAATAGCAGCCTCATGCTGCTGTGTTTTAAATAGTATGTGTAGAGAACTGATGTCCCTTTTTACTGCAAACGAGGCATTCCATCTGAATCCTCAGGGGTGAGAATGTATCTGCATTTTGATTTTTAAGCAAGGATAGATGTATATGTTTATGGGTCGCAGCATAACATTCATATAAAATACTAGCTTTTACATGCAGCTCCACTGCCTTTCAATTAAAATATATCAATTTAAATAAAACTAGTTTTTACAGATTTTATCACATATATTATATCCAGCAGTTTGCAGCACCTATGTGCGGGGGGGGGGGAACTGAGGTGTTCATTGTCCTTATGTCATAGTTAACCATGGCTACTTTCAAATTAAAATTATTAATTTTTGGTCCCATCTACAAAGTATGAACTTATCTCAGTATGATCTAGCTATCTTGGGTTCGCCTTTAATTTTATTAATTATATGATCCCAAGCAGATGATACAATCTAGCCATCTTTTTTATTGAAATTAGGATGTTTTTGAATTCAATAGTCTCACAAATCATCTTTGAAATCAGAAATCAGTGTTCTTTAGTGTGGATTTGTGGTAGGAGTATTGGTCACAGAGCCCCAGTTGCTTCAGATGATGATAAGATTGACCGGGATTAGGCAGACCACTCTACATTTCGGTCACCTCATAAGCCGGGTTCACATATTTTGTTCACATATCTATTTCGGTTTTTACATGGTTTTCATCATATCGAATAGTAATGCCGCCCAAAAATATCCTTGATTGTCACTGGTCAATCAGCACAATATCAAGTCTATGATGACGCCCCAGTCGGCTTACGGCAAGTAACTATAATAAGGAAGTTTCCAACCCACGCGACCATATTTCAGGGTGCTTTACCAAGATTAAAGTTAAAAGTTACAACCTATATACATCATGGTGTTGGACAACTGGCCTCTCATTTCTGAGAGGTTTTTTTGCCAAGATTTATTGATTTTTAAATTTATTAGGAAATTTTATATTTAAATTTAACCGAACCTTAACAGTTTCCCTGTCCGCGAAACAGACACAATAATTAACAATTAAAATGTTCATATATGATTCATGGGACAGGAAAAGGGTTAAGTATAGTGGAAGTATTTGCAATGAACTGGTAATGTTTATAATCAAATATAATCATTATTGCTATCATTATAATTTTTGTGGGGATTTGTTAATTATTCTCTGTTTAAAATGTTTGTAATATTATAAAAGGACATTTATAATATAACATAAAATTACAACATAAGAATAACAGCTATGCCATTAAGAGAATCCCATGTTGTGTTCAGTGTCAATTTTTATTTCAAAGCATTGTATCAATTTTTTATTTGAAACATCATAACTAGGAGGTAGGATTGATTTTCCGCCTAGCAATCCGTCTTAGCAGGTCTTACAAAACCATCTTACAAATATCTAACATCAAATAGTGGTCCTTGTGCAGCTGTGTTCTGCTCTGAAGGGTTTAGAAAGCCCGTATAATTACAGACTGAGTCATTCCATCTTTGTTATCATGAATGTAGCGTCGCGCTTGGGATGTGTTGAGAGGATCTTTAACGCTTGCTGTAAATATTACAGAACGCGAGTAGCCCGAGTCCCGCTGGCACCAATGAAATTGTTAATTGCAATTTTAAGTACCACATGCCCGGCGGTGAAGGGAAACATCGTGAGGAAACCTGCATGTCTGAGGAATAAGAAAAAAAATATTTCCAAGACATGTGAAGTTCGCCAACACGCATTGAGGCAGCGCGGCGGACACTTCCTTGCCTTTAAAACCCTCTCAGAAATGAGGGGAGGCCTGTACCCAGCAGTGGGAAATATATAGGCTGTAACTTTACTTTCGTTCCATCTTAGTCCCTAGAGCTGAGGATGCATCTGTAACCTTCTTTCTTCAATAAAGTCTGTTCTTTTTAAGTGGTACAAGAAAGTTCACTTGCCAATGCAATTTTGTAAAAAAAATACATATATGCATTTACTATATAAAGTTTATTTTATTTTTATTACTTTGGATCTATTCTTATTATTATTTTGGATCTGGATATATAAAATAATTGAAGCCTAATTGAGTTGTAATCTCCAACAAATCTTTGACACAGTATGCAAATTAATTTCTTAGGCCTTACAATGTAGTCATTATTTCAAATATTTACTTTATGTATTGAATATACTTTTAGTATGTAGTATAATAATTTGTAAGAATATTTTTTAGGATAATGTTGATGAATTTATGAATCTGCCTGAAAATTCTGGAGGCGTTGAAAAAGTTTTAAGGAAACTTGATGAACAACATTCAAAATATAAATTTATGGAATATACCTTAGCTTCTAAAAGAAGACGCTTAAGGCAGCAAATACCAGATCTAGCTAGATCATTGGAAATGATAGAAAAGTTGAAAACTCAAAATGAAGACATGGAAACTCAGTTTCTTTTAAGTGACCAAGTCTTTCTAAAGGTAAATATAATTTATCCTCAACATAGCTTGTTGATTGTAAAGCTATGTAAATAACATTGAATTTTTATTGCTTGAAAATACATGAGTCATTTTTGTTAATGGCTCATGTGTATCTGGTTGGTTCCTGATCCAGTTTATCTCACACTAATTATATACTCATAATATTATTTTCCATGCTTGAATGATATGCTGTCAAATCCATGTACTCCTCATTACCTTAATGATTGTTTATGAGTATGTATGTTCCCAATTGTTTCTTTAGATAGTTCTAATGTTACTGTCACTTCTAGTCACTCTGTGAAACTCCTTACCTCTTCATATTTTGGTGTAGAAATTTTTGAACTTCATTTAACAGTGTAACTCAAATTACGCTCTTTATTTGTCTAAATTTCATAATTTTTTTAATTTTTATTTCGTTGTCTAATGATATATATGTTTATTGCATTCTCATTTACCACTTTTCCTGATCAGGTCAAAATAGTCCACGGCTGAAAATAGGCTTCTCCTTTATTGTGGTGGATTTTCTATAATCTTCACATGTAACAGGTGGAGTTTTTATCACAATATACTAAATTAATGCAAATACAGGAACTGGATAGTTATATTACCATCTATAAAAACCCCCAAGACAAAAAGATCAATAGACAAGTTTTACGGCATCCATTGTAATATGAGATATGATAATAGATTTTCTTATGGTTCTCCCAATACATATATCTATTCTATAAATCTATTAGAGTAGTCCATCTCCCCATATGTGCAAGGAGAATATTCTGTTAAGCGATTAACTAAATTAAAACAGTGTTTGCTAGTAGACAATTTAGCTCATTATCTGCATTCCTGTTGTACGTTTCTAGGGCAAGCGAAAAAACGTACATTGACCTCAAGTATTATGTTAGCATCGAAACAAAACGACAGGTATTGCTTCCATACAATTCTTTATAGATTATGTATCGTTATGCGCTAAGCTTGTCTCATGGTACGGGTTAGGGTGAAGGAAGTGGTCCTTCAGAAATAACAAACCTGTTTCGACACGATTTGCGGTCACACGCTGTGCGTATTGAAAAAGCGGGTGGAGCACAATTCATTCCTCATTCTGCTTTGGAATGCGCTAACGTGTAGATAGTTTTCGGTTATAGTAGTTGTTTTCATTTTTATTTACTATTGTAATTAATGTGCAAGGTTGTTTAGATGTTATTTTCTCTGCCATCATAAACGTTACTTGTATTACCTGTCGGAAATATCTGCGAACCTGGCTCGATGGCGTCCTACATTTTTGTCTGCCACCCTTTGCTTCATCAAATTCCAAACATACTCAATTGGGTTAAGGTCACAATGGTAGGGTGGCAGACGTAATACCTCTTGTCCATGAGATCTAAATATTTCATCGATGAAATATACCTTCTCGGGCTTATGTCTTTTAATTAACATATACAGTTCTCTTTTTGTCATTTTCTCGTCAAATTCGATGTTGTGTTCTTGCAGCCACATTTGCATTACGTTTTTACGTGCACTGAAATTTGGCGGCTTATTCACCTGCTTGCTGTGGTACGGTGCGTTGTCCATGACAATGATACCGTTGGGTGGAAGATTCGGTATCAATTTCTCTTCGATCCATTTTGTAAAATTTGATGCATCCATTTCGTCATGGTAATCACCGGTTGTTGACTTACATTTATAAAGGAGCTCGGCACCTTGTACGAAACCATTCTCATTGCCTGCGTGTACCACAATCCAGCGCTGACCAGGAGAGTGATTAGTTCGAATACTGGAATCACTACTATTTTGCCAACATTTCGAGACAGTGTAATGTGAATGTATCCAGGTTTCGTCGATGAAGGTCACTGGTTTTTTTTCGGCACCACATTCGTCATTTTCTTTCAATCGCCTTAAATATTTTGCTCTCCAGGCTGCTATTTCAGGTCTTTGCACCAAAAAATCGCGTTTACGTTTACATTTCTTAAACCTGTACCCCAAAGAATTTATTAGTATATTTCTTAGGGCGTCTTTTTGTCCGGGAAAGTTCAGCTCCTGCTTGGCTATTCTCAAAATCTTTTTTAATGTAGGTATTTCTTTTCTGGTGGTATAAAAACTTTCAACTAAAGAGCGTATGGCGCATAAATCAAAACTATCTAGATCAATTTTCTTTTTGTATTTTTTACGCTTCTTCCCTGGTGTCGAGAGCATAATAGTGTCCGTGGTAACTGAAGCTGACGTACTAGGTTGTGGGTCTTCTTCGAAGGACGTCATCTCTTCCTGAACATTTGCCTCTCTAGTTGATTCTGACAAAACTTGTAACTTTTTTGCTTCACTTTTTATTTTCATTATGGTCGTTTTAGATAAACCAGTTGCTGCACATGCCCTTTTTGTTGCTTGTTCAACCGGGATACTGAAACAGCCTTGTTGTTTTTCATTGTCAAAGAATTTAATTACTTTGAGCACTAAATTCCGCTCGGCACTATGTATAGTCTTACCCATCTTGTAAGTAGTCTATTGTAATAATAGTAATATTTCGCCAAACAGAGAAACAATAAACAATAATACGATTACGAAAGCGAGATTAATACACGTGCGTCGGCGCTTGCGTTGGCAACGGTACTGGACAGACGATAATGGGCGTGGGTGCGGGGAAACGCGAGGGGAAGCGCATTCCAGCGAGGTTCGCAGATATTTCCGACGTGTTGTAGTTTTAAGCATTGTTTTATACATTACTACGCGCGCGCATTATAAGAATACAAGTAACTTTAACTGCCAATTTCATTCTCTAATTGTTTGTTTTATTAACACCTCGCTATATTACCAGCAAACAGAGATTGATCCCCACCGGCACCAATGAAATTTTAGTATCAATGCTGATTTAATGGTAAATAATTATAAGCACATGGGCGCTGGACAGTAAGGATAACCTCGCAAGGAAACGTGCATGTCTGAAAATTTAAAAAAAAATGTTGGGGACATGCGAATGTGGTCAACATGCATTAGTAAGTATAGCGGACTTTTCCTTGTCCTAACTTTCACAAAAATAAGAGGAGGCAATGAGTACCAACTTAATTGATGTATTCGTAACGAAACGCTGTTTATTTAAGAAAAATACAACATAATAATATCACAACATAAAACAAATAACAATTTTAATAAAACAAATATTTATTACGAACAATTTAATCTAATTTTTCAAATGTATATATCATAATTGAAGTTCTTGCGCAATGCGATTCATATTGGAGAGTCTTATCGTACTAGCATAGTAGTGTTAAAAATTTATTTTATAGGTAACAAGCGAGCACTTAGTTCACCCTGTGGCCCGTAGATATCTTTGATTAAGAATACAAATACAGATGCGTTGTTACCCCTAAAACCTAAGATGAAATGCCTCGTAACCACAAAAAGGGTCTCCGGTTCTCTACATTCACCAGACAAAACACCAGCATAATGCTGTTGTGTTTTGTCTGCTGCCTCACGCTGGCATTCTGCGAGAACATGGTCCTACTCCGGTTGAGCCGAGCCGTTCACTCACAGAACACACACATAAAATAGCATCATAGTACTGCTTTGTTTCGTATGGTGAATGACGTCAACTGGAGACCGTTGTTACTGTTGATGAAACGTACGTACCCTGGAGTCGTGTTCGACAGCGGAGTGTGAGTGCGAGTAGTGGCGGCGCCACTGCGGCGAGGTGGAGGAAAACGCGGCGAACAGCGCCTCGTCGCCCGCCTCGCCCGCCTCGGTAGCCTCGTCCGTGTCGGCTTCGCTGTGGTTGTAGCGGTCGCACCGGCCTGTCGCAAACCATCACACCCCTTCACTTTTTTTTCTTTGGCAATGTACTCTTACTTTTGTTCTTTTTGCCAGTGTCAAGAATTTAAGAAATTAATTTTTACACATTATTAACTTTTTTAACGTTCCGCTATTATAAATCAATGATTCTCAAAAGATGGGGAAGTTATTAATTTCACACCGGTTTATGAAAATCGAGTTCTCATCAGGTCTCGACGTCCTAAGAGTATGCTGACTATTTTTGCGATAATGTCCGTATGTCTGCGTATGCGCGCGCGCGCGCGCGCGCGCGCTTGTGTGTGTGTGTGCGCGTGTATGCGTGTGTGCGTGTGTGCGTGTGTGCTTGCGTGTGTGCGTGCGTGCGTGCGTGCGTGCGTGTGTGTGTGTATCAGCGGAATAGTGTCGGATAAGACTTGCTCTTCCATCGTTACTCACACTTGCGTGTGGCTCCAACGATGACGTGTACAGATGCCCATAGAACCTCATCAATCTCACTCAGAATCTCAGGTATCCCGGAAACGATGCTGTCACATTCGGTCTTCAGTTTCGACAGTTGACTCTTTCAGGCAGACAGATCTCTGGCAATGACTTTGGAGCCCTGGTTCCGCTCAATCGGTTCTTCAATACGAGCTGTATTGAAGTTGCGCAAGTCCTGCCGCATGCATTTGGAGATCTGCCTGTCCAGTTGCCTGTATGCTGTCAGATTTACTAGCGACTGCAGCTTCATATTCATTAGGAGTAATAAGTCATTCCTTTTAATTTTATAGTTTTCTATTATCATTACTAATCGTTGAAAGTACACGTTTTGATGTAAAATAGCATCTCTTGCTTGTATCGTTAGCAAAATGCTTATTAAATATATTAATTGTTTATTTTATCATTAATAAGTTACACTTTAATATGTTTTATCTCATTCTCTCGCAGGCTAAATCCTATAGATGCATGTATTTGTTTATTTTTAGTGTCGCTTTTTCGTTTTATCGAGGTTCAAAACACTACGATTCTAAAGAAATTTTCACTTTAACAATATGACAGATAAATACGTTACAATTAATTATACGTACTGTCAAAGTAACTGGTGTCCTCGTCGTTTTCCAGTTGCGGTATGAATTCTGCTTTCCGTCTTAACAAATTGTTCCAATCCAAACCGTAAAAGTAAATATGCTCCTAAAGGACAAAAATAAATATTACCTTAAAATTGAAAAATCCAATGACTATTTTAAAACACACATTTAATTAAATCAGATTTATTAAACTAGCTGTGTTGCTGCACCTACACGGGAAGGAAACAAGATTTAAAATAATTTGCGTATTACCCTCGCATCTCTTTCCCTATTTCTTTATTGATCCATAAAGGTCTACTGTTTTCGATAAAAACCTTTATCGTTATATAAAGGATATGTCTTAAGTAGGCAGGCGAATTGGTAATCGCAGTACCAGTACGTCGCGCACATTTGCCGCTGAGCTATATCGCCGGTCTCAGTGTTTAACGGCTCCGATTGTTTCTGTAGGTACCGCCATCTATCGGAAGCCACGATATGTTCCCGGCATTCTCCATAGATCTCTTACGACACCTTCAGTAAGAAATGTGGTGTTGGATTCCCTTACGCTGCCACTTCATATCATAAAGCACATAACATACCTCCAAATAAAAACATAAATGTATATACGAAACACTATTTACCTTAACTTGATGTGTGCCTCCAGTACCTAGGCGGTCTCTGGGGTTCCTGGCTAGTAGCTCCGTGATGATAGTCCTTGCCTCCACAGCTATCGGAAAGTCCTCTTCTGACGGCCACTCGATGTCGTCTATAGAACTTTATTAATTAAGCATTCGATTCAACAGAGGTGCAACAAATTCACTATCCGCGAAAAAGACAATAGTTAAACAATAGAAATGTTCATACATACTCATGAGACTGTGGAACAGTGAAACGGTTAAATATTATTTTAATTATTACAATATAAGAGTCACTACTGTCGTAAATTTTATAGAATGAGGTTTTATATTTATTAGCGGAACCTGTTTTTTTTTAAAATATTATCTGCAATATTTAGTTCATAGCGGCGTTCAGAACTTAAAAAAGAGGCTATGTTGATAACTATTTTCATACAAGGGTAAAAAGAATAAGGAAAGAGTGACAAAGCAAATATATGTTGCAGAAGTAAGTGGCACAGTCGGCTAATGACTCCCTTAATGGTATGTTTATCAACTAAATTGAATATATTCAATATGGGTCAAATTAAAAGCACGATACGAATGAAGGGAAAGAGGATTGCCACGATCTTGCCAAATGGATCTCTCTACTTTCTGTCTAACCCTTTGGGTGAGAGTTAATGTTATAATATCGATTAGAAATCAAAAGACAGATGCTTTGTTACCCCTAAAGACTAAAATGAAATACTTCATTACCAGTGCGTAGATTCTACGCGGTAGAACCATGCTGCAGCTTTATTAGTAGTATAGTTGAAGCACGAATGGGTCGGTTCAACCGGGGAAGGACCACGCGCTCACAGAATACCAGAGTAAAATAGAAGCTTAACGCTGCTGTGTTTCGTATAGTGAGTATTCTCTACAGAACCGGAGACCCTTTTTACTGGAAAGGTTTCCATTCAGAAAGCATTCCATCTTAGTTCTCACGGGTAACAACGCATCTGCATTTTGATTCGTAATCGAACATAGACGTATATGTCTATGGGTCACAGGAACCACTTACCATCTCACGGACTGTGCGCTCGTTTCTCATCCTTATCGTATAAAAAAAACAGTAAGAGGCTACTTTACACAGATATACACGCCAATATAGAGCTCCGACGTGGCCTTACTTAGCTTTAACATATAAAACTTGATATAAACTTTAACTTATTTAAATGCTTTACTAATTTAGTTGAAATTTTATTATTGCTTTCAACATATTGACACCGATCATTTAAATATCACAGGATTTATACTTCTCTACAAACAAAATAACATTATATTTGCATAGATTAATATTATATTTATTAGATACAAGATTATGGGTATTTGTACGAGTTTTTTTGTCGGTACGATACGCGCGCCACCTAGTGTAATTTAATTGTACTATGCCAATAGCCATCGCGCAAATGGAAACAATGAGTTGACACAGTTCTACAGTAAGATAGTCAATATAATGTAGTGAAAAATAAATGATTGTTACTATTAAAAAATAGATTGCCGTACCATTTACAGTATGCGCAAAAAGCTCCTCGGGAGTGTCACCGAAAAAGGGAACACAACCAACAAGAAACTCGTACAGGATGATTCCCATGGACCACCAGTCGACCGGCTTACCGTAGCCCTGCGGACAACGACTTTTTTTATAAAATTTTCTGTCAAAGTCTTTTAATTACACGCTCTTTTTTATTATTTTATTGCATAAAATCAATAAATCAGAAAGTGGTAGGTGTACAAACTAAATAAATTGTATACACCAGTTATGGTAAATAGTTTAGTGTAATTACATTTCATATTTCTATTTGAAAGCTTGTAATGAATGTATATTACATTCATTACTTGCTTTCAAACAAAAATACCGTGCCGTATTGTGGTAATGTAAGAGAATCCATAAAAACCTTAAAGGCCGATTTATAACTTCGACAAGTACAGTAGCGAGTTAACTTGCGAACCTGGCGAGTTCAGTACAAAATCTTGTTTGAACTCGTTTGAAGCAACGCGTTCGCGTTTGACCCTCAAAATATAAAATTGTACTTTTTTAACTAAACTCGCCAGGAAGACAATTAGAACGCTACTGTCCACTTAACCGTTTACTGTCAACTTCCCTGTAACTAAACTCGCTACTGTACTTGTCGAAGTGTACTCTTACTTGTGTGTAATCGGCTATAATGTAAGAAAGGTGTCAATGAAAGAGACGTGTTGTTGGTACTAAAACTTTAATTATACAGCTCACTTAATCTACCTTAGAACTAATATATTATATTGTCGTGAGGGCTACACGACACTAAATTGTCGAAATGTAAATCGGCCTTTAGGCTAAGGCAAGGGAAATGCTAGGAAAATCACCGCTATTGTAAATTTATATCAGTTGAAGTGAGGTAGACCAACAATCTAGTTATCTATTTCTAAACAAATACAGAAAATTAACTGGGATAATGTATTTCATTAGCCATTCACTCATTAGCTTTTCAAAAGTCTACTGCTAAACATAGGATATAACAAGTCTTTTGAAATTTTAATCGGAAATTTTAGGAACATAATAATTTTCGCAGGCCAGATGTGGTAAACGTGTGAACTATATACAACATGCAACTATTTGTCACCTCCAATTTTAAGCGATATTATTATTATTATATTTATATAGCTTCTATGGGGGAGGCCTCCCCGGCCTCCCCCATAGAAGCCTCATGGGGAGGATACTGTTATAACCGTGTTGGCAACAACGGTTTTTTATTGAGTTGGTAGGAGGTTGAGGAAGCAGCTGCCCATTTTATGTTCGAATTTTCTTCTGTCGCCTCTTAGGAGACTCACGAGACGACATAGGATAGTGGAGTCTCTTTCTCCGCCACTAAACTGCCCGAGCTAATGCATTAACTACATACATTGTAGTTAAATAATAACAAAACGACTAAAGAAGGCATTGCAAATCTAAAATTAATCACTGGTTTGTGGTGAGACTTGTGCTATAGTTAAAATTAATCAATACAACCTGAATAAACTAAAACCATCATTTCGTTAAATTTGAGAATCATACTGGCAATTACTATTATTTATTGTACACATTTTTGTGCATCGGTCTATGCAATCTACTAACGTACTACGGACCGTACATCTCTTGCATGGTATTTCTCGACCTTATTAGTTAAAATGTTCCTTAGCTTAAGTATTGAGCATTGACAAATATCAGCAACAATGGTATTTTAGATTACAATAACAATTGACAAAAGTAATTTGGTCTCAAAAAACATTCTTTATCATACAAATAAATGTCAATATCATATATTTAATGATAAGAAAAATATGTGCCAACCTGTCGCAAAATGACCTCGGGCGCGATGTACTCAGGCGTGCCGCACACCTGCTTGTCGGAAAACTGACGCGCTTCACGATCCGCGTACTCCTCGTACAGATTTGTGGCCACTGGACAAAATGCATAAGATTTCATATTTCTATAAAATAAAGGTGATAAACGACCACTGTCCACTCTATAGTAAGTGGATGCTGTGGCCTATAGACATCTACATCTATCGTCGAGTAGGAATCAAAATACAGATGCGTTGTCGTCTCCGAGGACTAAAGTGGGCTGACTCTTTCCATTTAAATGGGTTTGCGGTTCTCTACACTCAGCATACGAACAACAGCAGTACATGTATTTTGTAAGAGCCGTGACCAACCCCAGGTCGAGCGAACGCAAATAAGCTACAACCATAATATAGCTCTGCAGTATAGCTGTACCACATGTAAGTTGAATACCAATGTAAAATAACAGCGTAATGCTGCTGTGTTTCGTATGTTGAGTTTAGAGAACCGGAGACCTTTTTACTGGATCTTTCAACTGCGCATGAGATGTTTCAATTTTGATTCGAACATTTGTGCTAACGTAGCAGTCAGTGGTGAAAACGCATATATAGTCTTCTTTATTTCAAGTTGCAGAAGCCACTAACCATCAGGTGGTTTGTAAGTTCGTTTGCCACTCCAATATTATAAAATTATAATATTGAATAAAAAATAATATTTAAGATTTATAATAAAACACATTGTTGCCTACACGTCCGCCACGCGTGGCAGCTATAGCATATATCCTCTATACGAGGAATTCTTTTCCCACAGAAGGTCTAAGATCTGAAGAAAGAATGAATAGAGAGAAAGAACGGATGGATGAATGAATGTATCGTTTAGCGACAGGGCTGCGTACTGTAGTTTCGTATGCCGCACAAGATAATTATTTTGTATGTCTACTAGTAATTGTTTCGGATCTGTGAGTTTACCTACGAGTAGTTTATGTCAAAAACGACCAATGTGGTCAAACAGGAAATTTTACCAGCGTCGAAGACTGTTTAATCGGACAGCGAGCCCTGCTATTGGAAGGGCGCAATATAGAGTACGGCTACCATTTTCCATGATTTGCTATTATTGCAAGTCCACTTCTTAACATGTTGAACAAATAAATTTTAGATAGCAAAATATAAATGCTCTCATGTTTTATTTTAGAAAATAGTTATCAACTACAATCTGTTCAAAGGATTTTTTCATAAAATCAGGGTGACAGGTGGACTGTGTGCTCATACACAGTCCACCTGATGGTAAATGGATGCTGTGGTCCATAGGAATCTACATTTATACCATTATACCTGAGGACTAAGATGAAATGCCTCATTTCCAGAAAAAAAGGTCTCCAGATCTCTACACTCACCACACGAAACACAGCAGAACTAAGCTGCTATTTTACGCTGGTATTCTGTGAGAGCGTTGTCGTTCTCCGGTCGAGTCTAACCATTCGTGCTACAACCATAATATAGCTGCAGCATAGCTCTACCACATATAAAATTTTGAACTTTACTTACATGACATAAGTCCCATTTTGCTCAGTCCAAAGTCCGTTAACTTAATATGTCCAGTTGCGGTTATAAGGAGGCTGAAAAGTAAATATTGCAAAATTATACACGTAAACAAAATATATTGATAAGATATAGAGATATAAGTAAAGTTACAAGGATATCCACTACCCCATATCGTCTCGTGAGTGTCGTAAGAGGCAATAGATGAAAACAAACCAGGAGATGGGCCAAGCCTGACAACCGACACATTGTTTCTGTGCGTGTGTGTGTGTACTTTTCGTACATGATGCCGTACGAGTGCAGGTACTCGAAGGCGAGCACAGTCTGTGTACGTGTACGAGTATGCACTGACTTGTCGGGCTTAAGATCGCCGTGCACGATGCCGCATGAGCGCAGGTACCCGATTGCAAGCACGGTCTGTGTGCGTGTGAGTGTACGTATATGTACTGACTTATCGGGCTTGAGGTCACGGTGCACGATGCCGTACGAGTGCAGGTACTCGACGGCGAGCACAGTTTGTGTGCGTGTACGAGTATGACTGACTTGTCGGGCTTAAGGTCGCCGTGCACGATGTCGTATGAGCGCAGGAACTCGATTGCAAGCACGGTCCGTGCGCGTGTGAGTGTGCGTATACGTGTGCGTGTATGTACTGACTTGTCGGGCTTGAGGTCACGGTGCACGATGCCGTACGAGTGCAGGTACTCGACGGCGAGCACAGTCTGTGTGCGTGTACGAGTATGACTGACTTGTCGGGCTTAAGGTCGCCGTGCACGATGCCGTATGAGCGCAGGAACTAGATTGCAAGCACGGTCCGTGCGCGTGTGAGTGTGCGTATACGTGTGCGGGTATGTACTGACTTGTCGGGCTTGAGGTCACGGTGCACGATGCCGTACGAGTGCAGGTACTCGACGGCGAGCACGGCCTCCGCGAAGTAGTGTCGCGCCATGTCGGGCGGCAGCGGCCCGTTGCGCAGCAGTGTCGCGCAGTCGCCACCCTCCACGAACTCCAAGATCAGGCACAGATGCCGTTTCGTCTCGAACGAGCAATACATTGTCACCTACACACGAAACCATTGCATTATTACGTGATAGATATACATATATACATTTCAATATATAACGGTTAGGTCAAGCTAATTGAAGCCTTTTCTACAGCAAAAGCAGCATGTTCCTTATAACAACTAGAAAATAATAAACCGTGTACCGAGCATGCTAACTATGGCAAATATCCTCCTTGAGAGGCAATTCAATGTAAGAGGCCTATGTTAAGCTGTGACACTTTCACAATTCCACCTTTAGATAAAGTAACTGCATTTTTAGACCATCTGAACTCTATAAACTCTAAAATTCAGTTTACAATGGAGTTAGAAGCAAACAATTTTTTAAATTTTCTAGATGTGTTAGTAATTCGGAATCCTGATAACACCTTGAGCCCACACTGTGTATAGAAAAAAGACCATGCAGATAGATATTTAAACGGTGAGTCTCACCACCACCCTTCACAGTTAGCTACCGTTTGTAAATCTTTGTTTCAGAGAGCACGAGGGATCTGTGATATTAAACACCTGGCTGCCCAGCTCCAAGACGTCAAGCAAGTTTTGCACGACAACAACCTTCGGGTCCCGCGCCTACGTCACAGTGAACGAGAACGAGTAAGCTGGCTACAGTCGAGCGTGTGCCTGCTGTACTGCCATATGTCTGCGGAGTCACTGACAAGATTGGTTACATCTTGAAGCGTGTTTTCATTAAAACATATTTCAAGCTGCCGAAGAAGATTGGTCAGTTTTACCATCAGTCAAGTGTACAAGCTTGATTGTGAATGTGGTCTCTCTTACATAAGACAAAATAAAAGATCATTTAAAACCCGCGTTAAATAACATATAGCTGATGTGAAGAATTGACGCTCCGGGAAGTCCGCAGTCTGTTAACACGTACAGGATCGCCCCCGTTACTACATCAAGATTTGATAGATCACAAATCCTCGCTAAATAACATCGATTCCTTCCGAAGATGATTCGGGAGGCTATTGAAATCAAAAAAACATCCCAATTTCAATACAAAAGATGGCTGGTTGCGACAATCTGCTTGGAATCCTATAATTAATAAAATTAAATCCCAACCCAACCATACCACTGCAAGACTTCAAGATACTATAAATTCATACTGCATAGACCGGAACAAAAATTAATAATTTTGATCTATGGTAACCGAGGTTAACTATGACATCCAGACGTTAACATCTCAGCTCCTCCGTGACTGTAAAGTGCTCGAAAGGTCGGTTATATAAAAAGTTATTATATGCGATAAATTTCGTAAAAACTAGTATTATTTAAATATTATATTGTTCTCAATAAAATGCTGTTATGGCATTAGAAGCGACATTTATTAATATAAAAAAGCAATGTTAATACGCAACTCAATTCTAATCTCAACTAGCATAGGTAACGTCATATATTTCAAATTATGGGATTAATTACAATATCAATTTTTGGATGTGAAATAGAAGATGTCTTTTAAAATAGGACGTCTGGTAACTGCTATGACGATTTTTTTTAAAACGTTACCGATACACTAGGAATTTTTCTTGTATCGTAAACACTAAAAGGAAACTTTAAAACATTATATAATAAAGACACAAGGTACACTCACCACAAAAGGATTGTCAGCAAAACTGAGGATGTCTCTTTCCGCGAAGGCCTGCTCCACTTGGTTCCTCAGTATGAGATTGTTTTTACTTATCTTTTTCATCGCATACCTGAAAATAATAGAATTTTTAGCTGACTCCCACTCGGAACTAATTTTAGTTGGTAGGTGAAAACTAATTTTAGTTGGTGGTTTTTGCACAAATTTTGAATTCGATACTACATAATAAAATTAGAATTTGCTACATTTAGTTGTGCTTTGAAGTTTGGTCGATTTTATATTTTAAGTTATATTAGTTTATTCGATTTTTTGCATTTATACATATATATAAAATTAGATATGCAAGTATAGACACACCAACATGACTGTTAGTTTATAAAAAGGTGATAATAAAAGTCACTTTTATTTACGGCAGGTAAAAGAACACGTAGTTGTTTAAGACTTATCTGTTTTATAATGAAATAATGTTTTTTATGTTCAAATACATCAGCACTGCTTAATTAAGATGCCATTAAGTCTCGTACTGTCTCTATTACCTTAAGTCAAAGTGACTTTGACACCACGAGACTTGACATCTTAAAATTGAGTAGCGTTTGAGTATTTGGCCATTAGCGAAGTTGTTTACAATAGTTAGTGGTGGTTTTTTTTTTAAATTACGGAGAGGTACAGAGTGGTATGTCACCTCTGGCGCGTGAGTTTGTGCTTGACCAGGTAGACGGCCCCGTAGGCGCCGTTGGAGATGAGCTTGATGACGTGGTAGTCCGCCTCCGACGGCGCGCTGCCCGGCGGTGCGCCCGGCGGCGACACACGCCCGCGCGCCCTGCAACCAGCGCAGCAACTTGCAGCGGTCTGACTAGTGTACCAGAGCCGTACTTATTGTACATAGACCGAAATTATCGTTTTTATCAAAATAATGTCTGTCATAAATAAATATATTACATTAAACGTAATATTGGTACGTATGCAAGTACCCTGTAGTTTATCGCTCGCTTTTAAGGAACCACTTTCAAATCAACATAACATATGTCTTACGCATGGTACAAACCTGAACAGACTCCCTTTCCATTTTAAGTAGAGCTGTAGTAAACCGTATATATTCAGTACTAAGTAACGAATGCGGCATGTAGTATAGAGTAATGAAACGTTACACTCGAATGTATTTCGTTACTCACATTTTTCATAGTATTGGTACCTACACTGCTTCAGTTTACGCATGTGCCGTTGATGCGTGTATTGAAACATTTGCTTTTTCGGTCAATTTAAAAAAGTTACAGTACAAAGAGCGATATTTGTTTATTAAGTAAAGTATGGAAATTCATCGTCCAAATGTTTTTTTACTGTTTAATAAAGATTTGTGTGTGTAGACAAAGTTTTAGATTGGAACAGAAACAAGGTAAGAAAGTATTTTTTACAAATTAGAAATAAGTATGTTTTCTACAAATTATGAATGTTGCGACGCCGTGACGTCATACTGTACGCGTACGCAATACGACCATATTCGATGCTATAACACGACATAGCATGTTATGAGGAATCAGAAGCAACGAGTAACGTAACGATACGAAAGTAACAAGTACTAATTGTTTAGTAACAAATATAAACGGGTTCGCTTTTTTTTTCGTTACTTTTACACCTCTAATTTCAACACCCGCCCACTGCATCACCGCTGCAGCCCACCGCTGCCGTACGTGGGTAGCGACTTTTGTAAGGAGTCCAGCATCACGCGGTAATTGAGAATTGAAAAATTTTGATCCACGGATAATTGAAAACATAAATTGTTACCGAAATGAAGCATTTATTCAATTGTATGAAATTTTGATTTCATTTCTCAGATTCGCTATAGTTCAACAATTATTTTTATAGCTTTCATGACATAGCTAATTACTCTTCAAAAAGTGAACAGCGTCCTTTCTGTTATAACACAATATTCTTATTCCAAGCAAAAATTTACTAATCAGGGCTCTAATGTAAAAAATCCTTCTTTAATCTCTCTCAAAAAATTATAATTTTTCATTATTTCGTTTTATCTCGAAGTTTTATTCAATTTTTTTCTAAAAACGTACAAACATTAGAAACCCTCCAAAGTGGAGCACTTTTATGTTTGCTTAAGAGCAGACAGTTTTGCAATAAACGAATTGAAACCATATTAACTGTTTTTCATATGCATAGCATGTATGCATATTAAGCATTTTGTTTATGTTAAATACGACTAAGTCTTACTACTATCATAAACACAATAATAATATTAATCTCGTCTCCTTTTTAAATTTTTGGACTGTGATATTAGTATCTATTGTTGGTAATAATATTATAAATGTGAGTTTACTTGGAGGGCGAGGAATTCATGGGCGGTGGCGGCGGCGCCTGCAGCTCGGCGAGCGGGTCGCGTGACAGCCCCAGCTTGTGGATGATGTACTGCGGGATGTCGCTCGTGATGCCCTGTCACACAACTCACACGTTATTACATTCCAACCTGTAACGTCTAACGCACAACGTCCAACGTGCAACGTCCAACGTGCAACGTCCAACGTGCAACGTCCAACGTGCAACGTCCAACGTGCAACGTCCAACGTGCAACGTTCCAAAGTATGTAACGTTCCTTAAATAAAACTTCATTTTTGATAATATCTATATTTGTTTTCTGATCAATATATATTAAGGTTAACATTTTAATGCACAAGTAGTAAAATATTATCTTTATATTATTACTATACAATCTACGATATTATATATGTTACGATACGATAAGGTATGTTGTAAATAACTTAATGTGGAATTATAATTATTATCTGAGACCAACAAAGAAAGTCTGAACATATACTTTTACATACGCCGAAACCTGCTGTTTATGCCTACGCATGTCACGGTGTCCTTTGACATCCTTACCAATCAATCAAGTGGACTGTCGTACGGTTGTCACTGCAGTTTGAAGGAAAAATTGTGCGTGTAATTGTGTTCACACATATGAAATGAAATTTCTTTACGACATATCATTCTTAATTTATTTTATATTTTACATAAGCGAGTTAAATAATAGTATACTCATGCAGCCCCGGCAGTGAAACCATTCAAGAAAACGTGTTTTGTTTAATACCGTGGTAAATTTGTGGAAGCTAAGGAGTGCGCACCTGTGCCTGGCGCGCATGTCCTTCGGCCGCCTCGAGCAGGCGGTAGAAGCGCTCGGGGTCAAACTCCAGGCACTCGAGCAAGCGCGCCGGCCGCGCCATGGCCAGCACCAGCCGCGTCACCAGCGGCGCCACCTGCGCGCCCGCCTCCCCGGACTTCTCGCGCGTCTGTACCACCACGCCACCACTTACTAACTTTGTAACCCTTTTTAAGAATATTGCGCACACGGAGGACTGTGAGATAGTCACACGTCAGTGTGAGGTAGTTCACATGGAAGAGGAATGTGCAAAAAGATAAAATTTATAATATGTGTAAATACATTAGATTAAATAAATTAACACATTACAGTGTTTACATTCTTACTGCCAACGTCAAACACACAATTATCGCTTGGAAAAAATATGTCATTTTTGAAGCACATATCGCCAATGTCTAAGATTAACTACAAGCGTACGTATGTTATTACTCTGAGGCTAATGTCAAACACTAACTTAATAGTCTATAGTCAGTCGCACAGATTAGAAATTGTCGCCAAAGAATTTTAAAATATTGCCAACAAATAATTATTCACAGATTGACTGAATAAACTGTGAATTTTGGGTTATTTCAAATATTCCTTTTTTAATAGAATACGTCTAGACAAAAAGCATTTATCTTATCCCTATATATAAAAAATTAGGTATCACATTGTTTGTCTCGCTCGGTAGGCTCATCGACGAACTCCGAAACCACTCAACCGATTTTAATGAAATTTTGTAAACGTATATTACTTCCTCCAACTTAAGAAATAGGGTAGTTTTTATCCCCATGACCCTGAATATTTTTATTGTGGATTGAAAGATTTTTTAAAAAATAAATTGTTATTGGATAGGACAGAACAGTCTGCCTGGCCAGCTAGTATTTAATACATTAGACATCTACATATACGATGAGATGAATTACGGTCGAATTTCGACCACTACTAATGGATTAATATTTTTTTCATAAAATAGAGGTGACAAACGGCCACACAGTCCTCCTGTTGGTAAGTGAATGCCGTTATTCATAGACATCTCATCTTTCCTCAATTAAGTATACAAATGCACATGCGTTGTCACCCCTGAGGACTAAGGTGGAATGCCTAGTTTTCATTAAAAAGGTTCTCTACACTCACCATACGAAATACAGCAGTATTAAGCTGTTATTATACGCTGGTACTCTGTGAGAGCATGGTCCCCTGGTCGAGACGACTCATTCGTGCTACAACTATATAGCTGCAGCGTGGCTCTACCACGTAAAAATGAACATACCTCTGCGAGTAGCCTGTCCAAGCTATCCGCCATGTCATAGAAGTAACTGCTGGTCACCTGCTTTGACTCGGACTTGTGCAGACAATCGCGTGCCATTTCCAACACCTGTATAGAAAATTGTATAATTCAAAAATAATAAGTGACTTCAAATTGTCATCGCGTCTTGTTGATATTCAGCACACTGAACATTTCTACTTTAATGATTTTATATTATTTTATTTTTATCCTACTTTATTTCTACTTTAACTTAAAAAACTGCAATGTTGGTTAGATGATAACGTCAGAGTTATTACAAAATTCGGAACCGCCTTCTCTTTTGAAACCGCTTAAAATCATTATCATTACAATCTATCACAAGTCTATTGTTTTATGTTATAAAGATGCTATCTTCTCACCTGTCTTTGTACAAATCTTTCTATGGGCGGCCGATCAGGCTTCTTGTCCAATTCCGTCAACTCATCGATAAGCGCTCGTAATCTAACAATGAAAAATTAAAATAAAAGTAACACACAATTCTAATTAGGTATAATGATTATTTATACTATCGTAGTTTAAAAGGATTTCTTTTTACAGATGTTTCTCATCACAATCATCATTATTACAGCCCTACACAAGTCTATTGCTGAACATAGGCCTCCCCCAAGGAATGCCACAAAGCACGGTCCTAAGCCTCCAACATCCATCGACTTTCTGCATGTCGTACCAGGTCGTCACTCCATCTAGTGGGGGGTCGCCCTACACTTCGCCTAAAGGTACGAAGCTGCTCCTCGGGAACCTTTTTTCCCCATTAGTTGTAGGTACTTCGAGCTATATGCCCGACCCATTGCCACTTCTACCTACCAATCCGTTGGGATATGTCGGTGTCTTTGGTTCTACTGCGGATAGCCTCATTTCTACACTTATCACGTAGAGAAACCTGGAGCATAGCACGCTGAACGACCTTAAGCTCGTGTTCAGGTTTTGAGGTACACTTGACGAAAAGATTTGTCGTAATTTCCTGAACGCTGCTCAGCCGAGTTGAATCCGTCGATTAACTTCTCGGTGGAAGTTGGATTTACCTAGTGGGACTATTTGTCCACAACTTCCGAGCATAGTACCTCCAACAACTACAGGCAAAGGTGTGACATGGACATTACACGTGACCTATCTGATGGGTGACATTATTGAAGTCATTGAGCGTAGTGCTTAGGTCCTCCAGAGATTCTGCCATAAGGACTATATCGTCGGCAAATCGAAGGTGAGAGATGTACTCGCTATTGATGTTAACACCGTATACAATGGAAATTGATGGAATTGAATATTGATCTTGAAACCGTCTTCCAAAGTAGCGGTGATAAGTTTCGGGGATATTACGTCACTCTGTCTTACACCTCTCTGCAGTTGGATAGGTTAAGTACTCTGGTTTTGTACTCGGATAGCCTACTGCACACTTCAGCACTTCGATATACCGACAGTCAGTTTAGCACCGCTTAACGGACTGTAGTACCGCCCAAATTTCGACGGAAACAAAAGCTTTCTCATATTCCACATACTCAAGGCAAAGTGGAGATTGTAGTCTTCTGTCTTTTTCTTGTATATGGTCTATGGTACTAAAGCCATTTCAGAAAGCGGTTTGTTCGGGAGGCTGGAAATCGTCGAGTCTGCGTGCGAGACGATTCGTAATGACTCTCGAAAACTACACGTAGACGCTCAGAAGGGAAATCGGTCTGTAGTTCGTCAAGAGAGCGTTGTCGCCTTTCTTGAAGAACAAGACAATAGTACCTTGGAGGATGGAATTAAAGAGCTTCTGAAGTACTTCAAGTACCGGTTTTCCACCCGCTTTCAGAAGACCCTGAAGCGGGTCTTTTTATCTTTGCCTGGGACCTTGCCGTTTTAAAGATGCTGGAGAGCAAATTCTAATTTCGCTCAGACTGAAGACGGGATCATCGGAATAGTCTCGGATATGACTTCTGTTCTGTTTCTCGTAGATGAGCGTTTTTTTTAAAAAGTATTCACTAGAAAATAACGTGTCCTATAACTTTAGATCCATATTCAAACAAGCTAAGGGTTTCAAAACTTATTTTTTTAGCCTAAAAGGACAAAACAACTTAAAATTCGATTAATCATGTATTCAAAACAACAAAAATCTGTTTATTTTACGTAAATATACACATTATGACAAAAGGCGAAAGTTGAATTTTTTAGTGTTCTACCATCGTTTCGCAAAGTTCCGAACGAAAAATATTAGTATTATCTTACCCTTTCCTTCAATAATTATATGTAATTCGGTAGAGTTATGTGATCCAAATTCTGTAATATTCCTTATAACCTGTCCCTTAAAATGTCGTTAGTGGAAAATTCCATATACCTACGTTACGTCGAATTTATGACTTAGAATGAAAATAATTAATAAACTAAGTGTTGTTTTTGGTATTTCTTTAGTAATCTGCCGCACGAATATATGATCGCCGAATGGGCGGCCGAGGGGGAGGGGTAGGAGGTAGTAAAGGGGCGAAGTGCCGGAAAACCCACCCCCTTTTTCTATGAATTTTTTTAGTAATTTGCTGCATGAATATATGGTCGCCGAGTGGGGTGGGGGCTGGGGTAGGAACCTCCCCCTGTTACGGCCCAGAGTTGCCCAGACTTGGGTCGACTGGATTGGGGCCCACAGCAAACCAGCTCGACGAGCAACTAA
>DWHP01000158.1:0-23499 GCA_018247895.1 Parnassius honrathi
TTATATATTTTTTGCGTCTCATAGAGTCCCTAAGCGTATACCCGAACTCCTATACTCCCTGAAACGACACTCATTCCCAACTGCAGGACGCAAGAGTCTCGCAGGCTTGGTCTTGTTCTTGCTCAAATCTTGCACGGTCAGTCTTGGTCTTGGTCTTGCTAAAATTATGCGGTCTTGTTCTTGGTCTTGGTCTTGCAAAAATGCAAGAACAAGACCAAGACTTCAAGACCAAGACCGATTTTGGGCAACACTACACATAACAGATTCTCCCTTTTCGTCTGCTTTTAAAATGCACGTTTCTCAAACTATCCTACGATTCCGCAGCGATTCATCAGGTCTGGTGTGATCGTGACGAGTGTCACGTGCGCTCCGAGAGGAACCGGACCCCCGTGCAGCAGTCCCAACTGCCCGAGGTCGGCCGCCTTTTGCGTTTCTGGGTAAGACATTTAATATTTAAAATCCATTCATCCATTGAATAAAACTATAGATACGGATTTTATCTCGTTTAATTAACCTATTTTAACTTTTATTTAATTCCCAACGTTTCGGATGCTTTACAGCACCCATGGTCACGGAGGGGACTGAGATGTTTTCTTTTCTCTATTGTAATTGGGATGTTTTTTAACTTCAACAGCGTCGCGTATAATCCTTCGTATGAATCGGTGTCTTTTCGCGAGGATTTGTGGTTTATCAAATCCGATGTAATGGTAGCGACGATCTTGAACATGGGAAGTGAACATGTTCACGGGTGATACGCGAGGCTATTGAAATTAAAAAACATCCTAATTTTAATATAGAAAATGCTGCCATCTGCTTGATATCCTATAATTAAGAAAATTAAATCCAAACTCAAGCATACCACTGCAAGATTTCAAGATACTGTAAGCTCGATCTGCGTAGATCGGACCAAAAATTAATATTCAAATAATCTGAAGGTAGCCGGGTTAACTATGACATTTGGACGTCAAACATCTCAGTCCTCTCCGTGACCATGGGTGCTATAAAGCACCCGAAACGTCGGGAATTAAATATAAGTTAAAATAAGTTAATTAAACGCGATAGAATTCATATATATAATTTTTTATATAGTTCGCGTAAATTTAAGAAATCCATCCATTTTAGTTTAATGCTGTTGTGTTTCGTATGGTGAGTGTAGATATTCGGCGATCCTTTTTACTGTAAATGAGGCATTCCATATTAGTCCTCACGGGTGACAACGCATCTGCATTTCGATTCGTAATCGAGGATACATATAGGTGTCTACGGGCCACAGCAACAACTTACCATCAGGTGGACTGTGTAAATACGTTGGACTGGCTTGTCTGCTCGTTTGTCACCTTATCCTATAAAAAAGTCCATCCATTACAACCCATAAAAGCCCGCTGCTGAACAAAGGCCTCTCCCATAGCTTACCCCATTGGGATGATTTTGCCATAGTTGCCATGTTTAGCAGGCGGATTGACGACCGCAGCTTTTTATTGAAGCGAAACTTCTTACTGGATGCAATGGAGAAATTTAGTACGGTATTAAAAAAACAGCAGCGTTTAACAAGAATGAGAGATATGATAATGATATAGAACGACGAGTGAACGCAGGAAATAGAGTAAATGGAGCCTTACGCTCTATTGTGGAAAGTTAGAATGTGTCAAAAAGGCACGTATGGCAATTCACAATGCTGTGTTAGTTCCTACTTTAACGTATGGTAGTGAAAGTTGGGTGTGGCAGAAGAAGCACGAGAGTAGAGTAAATGCAGTGGAAATGCGGTCGTTAAGGAGTATGTTCGGGCTGAATCTGAGTAACATGTTGAGAAATTGTGTAATAAGAGTAGAATGTGGCATACAACATGATGTTCTGACGAGCATTAAGAAAGGAATGCTTCGGTGGCTTGGTCATGTAGAAAGAATGAATGAGGAAAGACTGACAAAGCAAATTTATTTTACAGAAGTGAACGGAAGAGTCGGTAAGGGGCGATGACCAAATTAAGGGTACTCTTATCGACGAGCATGTATGCGTAAGTATATGGATGTGGAAGAGGCGAGAGAGGTGTGTCAGGATCGTGCCAAATGGAAGTCTGTTGTCTCTGCCTACCTCTCTGGGTGACAGGCGTGAGTGTTTATGTTTTCTTATGACGTTTCCTTGTGATATTTCTATATGTAATAAAATAATAGAAGAATGACGTGTCGTAAAGAAGTTTCACTTCTTTCGTGTGTACACAATTACGCGCACATTCTTTTTAGTTGTCCATCAGGAAAATGCTGCCGCTCGTCTTCTGTTTTAATTTCTCGCTGCCGCCTCTTGCGACACCCACGGGACGATATGAGGCAGTGGACGTTCTTACACCGCCACCACGCGGTTAAACTTAAATCTTTATACTACATTTCGCAAGAGCTCTGAGATTAACACCGAATAAATGAAATGAATCATCTGTGATATATGTGTAGACATAGAATATATAAACCATAGAATACTATAATACACAATAGAATGGCTGTCAACCTTATTTTGTACGAGGATAGGCGTCGCCGGGAGCACACATACAAGCAATTACGTCGTATTAATCAGTTAACTACTACTACAAACCCGATTTGATGTGTTGACAGACGGATTTTAATACATACTTATTTGTAAATAGCGTGCAATTTGGTATTTTCTAAATAATTTGCTTGCGAAATTTGGAAACGATTGTAACGTCAAAATACATTTCGTGTTGACGTTTATACGTGTGAAATGACGTGTTAGTGGCATTTTGGTGGCTACACGGGCTCCGCCCACCCCCCGTTCTATGTGTATCTATGTAAGAAAATCCTAGTGTGCGATTAACGTTTTCCAAAATTTCAAATTCCATTTTACATACATTAAAAAATAAAATACACAGACGAGAGGTTGAATTGATAATCTCTTTTTTTTTAAATGGGTATTAATACTGATAAAATGAGGTTTTTCCGTCGGCCTTTGAGAATGAAATGTAGAAAAGTCCAAAACGTCCATTTATTGAAATACTGTGAAACCATTCAATTTTAGTTGGTTGGGGGCTTCTCTACCTAGAAGTCGTACTAGAAAGACTCTATTATATAACTATTTTTGCCACTTAACAACTGTACTAATAGGAAAATTTGAGGGTTACGAAGAATTTTATTGTTTAGTTGCTTTTTGTGCGAGGGCGAATATCCATGAACAACAATGATCACTTACTATTAAGTGGGAAATATAAAAAAATTACGTAGTACAGCCAGGTTGCAGTTAGCTTGATTTATCATAGTTGAAGCACGAATGGGTCGGCACTGCAAAAAAGGCCCACGCTCGCACATAATACCATCGCAAAAGAAAATCATGATGCCGCCGTGCTTCGTACAGTGAGCGACGAGAACCGGAGACTCTTTCTAATTCGAGGCGCTCTTCGTTCAACAATACCAACGTTGGTATTGTTGATCGAAGAAAGCGTATCTAAGACCTCAGTGGTGACAATGCATCTGCATTTTGATTCTTGATTGATGATAAGTGCAGGTGTATAACCATCAGTTAGACAAATAGTCTACTTGATGGGAATTGTTTGCCCAAACACACAAACGCTATTCAATTTTAAGACACCGGCAAGCCACATGTTGTCTCTATCGCTTTTATTAAGTCAAAGTGACTGTGACACTACAAGACTTAACGACATCTTAAAATTGAGAAACGTTTGAGTATTTGGCCGCGTGCGCTTGTTTGTTAACACTTCATTCATTCATTACAGTCTACCAAAGGTTCACTGCTGAAGAGATATCTGGCGTAGTTACTACTCCGGGCAGGCAGGTTGCCATTCGTAGGATTTTATTACTTTGAGTTGTTATCAGGAAGACGCTGCTGGCCATCTTTTATAATTTCCCACCGTCAACTCTGACCACATTCGCCGTGATGTTACGAGTCCAAATTTTTTTACCGCAACTGCACGCTGTTACCCTTACTACTATAAAAAAGGATATATACATATGGTGATAACCGCGATATTCATCCCACCTGAATATCCTAGCGGCGTTGGAGCCCAGCCGTTCGGTCACGACGTGGTCCAGCACAGCTTCCAGTAGGCGGCCGGCAGCTCGCCGCCCGCACACCACCAGCTGCCCGCCACCCGCGTCCCCCACCCGCCGCACGAACCCCGCGCCATTCTCTTCTGCACACACAGCACACTATCACCCACTAACATCTATCTCTCTCTCACACACACTACCATCCGCCCACCAAATGCGTGCCCCACTCGACACACGAGCCCCGCGGCATTCTCTACTGCACACACAGCATATTACCACATACAGCACACTATCACACACAGCACATTATCACCCACTAACATTTATCACTCTCTCTCTCTCTCTCACACACACACACACTACCAGTTTCCCGCCGCCCGCGTCCCCTACTCGACGCACGAACCCCGCGGCATTTTCTTCTGCACACACAGCATACTGTCACCCACTAACATATATTTCTCTCACAAACACCACATGATAAGAATTGAATTATCAGTCAACAGAATATGAATCATTTTGTTCCATAAATATAGTATTTGTTAACAACTTAAATACAGTCAACTATTGGATCATAGTATATCTATGTATCATCGGCTCAACAAATAAAAGCATTGTGTTAATATAGCCACGCAGGCCAAGCCGTGCAGGTGTTACACGATTACTAACAGACGCTTCTATCCTTCATCAGCCCCATTAAGTGTACTACATCTACTACTACATCCCCTCTCTCCCCTTGTAGACAGTATTTGCTAAGCTTTTGCAGTCTTTCAAAAAAAAATTAATCTGTTGTGACAGTCAAACTTAAACCTGATGGTAAGTTTCTACTACAGTCTATGGACATCTGCAGCCGACTTCAAATGACAAAGGCGACAGTTGTGTTGTCACCTCAGAGGACTAAAATGAAATGCCTCACAGCCTGATACTGAATCTTTATATCCTTGAGAACAGAACACAGCACCTGCAAAAAGTGCCAGCACTGCTATTTGGCTGAAGAAATAAGTAAGAAAGAGGACTAGAAGTCTCACCACTTAGTGCTTTATGGAGCGTAAAATAGTAGCTCAATGTTGTTGTGTTTCGTATAGTGAGTGTTGAGAACCGAAGACCCTTTTTACTGGAAACGAGGCATTCCATCGTCATCAGGTGGCTTGTGAGTTCGCTTGTCACCTTGTACTACAAAAAATAATACACTACTAAGCAATCGGTGAATAGCTTGTCAAATAAATGAAGAATGAAGACTTACCTAGCACTTTCAAGTAGTGGTCGACGTGTTGACTGAGCAGTGACTTGTCCGCGGCGCGGCGCACAGCTTCGCGGATGTCGAGCGCCGGCGTGGGGTTCGATTCCGCCGCCCACGCAGCAGACGACAGGTACATTTGTTGGAGTAATAAACGCATTAGCTCGCCCGCTAAAAGTACAACAATTATAACATATACATTTAAAATAATAAAACATAATTCATAAATAATAACATATACATAATATAATATATTATATAACAGTTTTAAGTAAATATTATATTGTTTTAAGTAAATTATTTTCAGAAGGAACGTTATAACGAGTTATCGTTATACGATAGCTATATAATTATTATACGATGCAATGCTATTATTATACGCAATTATTATACCCATTTCTACATAACAAATAATGTACGATGCTATCTTTGTGAACTCACTCAGGGGACAGCAAAACAAGTTTATTTCCCTCGCTATCAAATTAAGTGTGCAGAGAGCAAGTATCAGGGGCGACCGACGCATTAAGCTGGTTTCTTACGGTGCGTGATATTGCGAACGGACGCGAACCAGCCCGCACCAACGCACCATGGTAAGAGTATCGTCCGTGGTAGCGCACACACGTCCGCCGCGGTACGTTCGATCCGCGGCGAGTCGGTAACTTCAAATGTGCAAGCACAGACGAGCGTGTCAAAACCAGTTTATTTCACTGAGAACCGTGCAAGCGTATAGTGGAGTTTTCTTGTTCGGAACAAAAGGAGTCGACAAACGAGTTAATTTTTGATTTTCAAAATCTATATTCAAATTAACCCATGCTATGGAATTCTACGGCACCAGAAAGACTAAAACGATTCACATGATGCATGGAACAGAATAAAAAGTAAATTAAAGGATGGTACTATTTCAATTGAGGAAATAAACAAGGGAGATAATTTAATGTCGACTTACAATAATAATAAAAGTAATAAAAGATAATAAGGAGCTGACGAAGTATACAAGCCTGAGTGGCCCTTTTATAACGTAATGTCTAGTTTTTGGACGATATTTACAAACAAAAAAAAACGAGAGTTCTGAGGTAAGTGGCAGTAGTAAGTAGTAGTATAAGTTGTTAAGTATACAGGATGTAAAAAATTCGCTTTGTACATCCAAAACTGCACGATCAGCTGACTGCATTAGTATGGGAGGTCCAAACGTTTTGTCGTTTTTACGCATAGGTTTTTTAGGGAAAATAGATTTCTATACTTCGGAACCCAGTCTAATTTCTTCGTTGTTACTAGTAAGGGTATATTTTTGTTATAATTGATGTTAAGGATGGGATTTAGTAACGTAGAACATTATGTTCTATGTTACAAGACTTAAGTGTGAGGCCCTCATGTTTAAAAATGTAAACACACAAATTATGTAAGTATTACGTATGTGCCTAACTATATCCTAACCTTACGATTTACCATGCTGCTATTTTGGTCGCCGGCCTGCTCACTAAGCGTAATTATTTTGCCACGCTACAGCGCCATCTGTTAAAAATATTCTGCAAATTTATCTCCTATGGTCTTAGCAGAAAGAGTTGCTCTTCTTGGTATATTCTTCAATGATATCAAGGAACTATTTTCGTCAGGATCATTTCGCTACGTGTATAGATGCACCTCACCTTCATTTTCAGTATCAATAATACCAGACACAACAACAACACATCATCGTTATTCATCATTACAGTCCTTCACAAGTCCATTGATGAACGTAGGCCTCCTCTAAGGAATGCCACAAAGCACGGTCCTGAGCCACCTGCATCCATCGACTTCCTACATGTCTTACCAGGTCGTCACGCAGTGGCGAAGCCTCCATTGAAGCCGGGAAGCCGGGCTTGCCTTATCAAACCAAATCAACCAACATACTATCAACTAATAAAATAACTCGTAAACTGTTTCAAACTATTTCAAATTTCCCGCTCGCTCCTCTGTTCGACACAGGTCATAACCTCGTATAGCCTTAGCTCCTTACTCTGTGGCCTTAGCGATACAGCTGTCATAAAAAATTACTTTTAATTGAGCGATTAGTCATCTCTCTCGCACGCGTGGGATTTTTACGGGACTTTTGAGAAGACGATCGCTCACTTTCTAACCTGTGGCAAAATGTTATATAATGAAATATAACTACGATTGTATATACAGCAATTAGTATAGAGAGAAGTCAGGCTTTAGGAATTAAGTTGTCGAGAGTTGTCGCGCGGGCAATAAGTTTGCAAGTTCATTTCACATTTCAATGTTCATTGTTTACTATGCGTGTTCAGTTTGTGCGATTTAATACGGCGAGTTGAAAATTTGTGCTTTTTTAAAGATTTTTAGTGAAAATGGAGGATAATGGTGTTCCTTGTGATGAATTGAAGTGCGCTAAATTGCTAATCGGAGAGTAAAAGGTAAAATCTTTAAACTTTGTTAAGAAATTACACAAGGTCAAGAGCGTCTTTCAGACTTATCAATTATCGAAATTAAAAAACAGTTATTGGTACAATTAAAACGTTCACTAACATTTTACACGGACGTAATCAAACCTTTCCTTAAGAAAGAGGGACGATTCGATTTAGAATATAAATAATTTGTTTTTTTTAATTTTGTACATACTTTGTTTGTAATTTGTTCATGCTTTACTTTTGTTCATGTATTGTATTGTATGTAAATATCTTTTTCTTTCGCTCAAACAATCCCAAATGGCCTTTTTCAAAGCCACCTAAGGTATGCAATTGCTAATATGTCATACGATCTATCTAGCAGTAGTATGCCTTCTGTATGCTTTGTTAAACACGTGCTCGTCAGCACTGAATGTGATACTGATGAGTGGAAACAGATCAAGATTGATGTATTGTTATAAAAATGCTAAAAACAACAATATATATCTTTATCAATTTATATTTTGGGGTTGCCCTAGTTTGGAGCCCCGGCTACGCCACTGTCGTCACACTATTTAGTGGGGGCCGCCCTACACTTCGCCTACTGGTACGAGGCTGCCACTCAAGAACCTTATATTTCCATCGGTTTTCGGTTGTTCGAGCTATATGGCCGGCCCATTGCCACTTCAGCTTACTAATCCGTTGATCTGTGTCGGTCACTCTGGTTCTACTGCGGATATCTTCATTTCTAAGTTTATCACGCAGAGAAATCCTGAGCATAGCCCTCTCCATAACTCGCTGAGCGATCTCGAGCGTCCTCATACGGCCAGTAGTGAAGGACAACGTCTCAGTTTCATAAGTAATCATTGGCAACACGCACTGATTGTACAGTCACGTTTTCTGGTTTTGAAGTATAGCTGACGAGATTTGTCGTAATTTCCCGAACGCTGCCCAGCAGAGTTTAACCCGTTGATTGACAGGTGAGTGAGTTAATACCGTATCCTTTCCAGTCCAGTAGCTTGAAAACGTCTTCCAACACAGCGGTGAAGAGTTTTGGTGATATAACGTCACCCTGTCTTACACCTCTCTGCAGTTGGAAAGGTTTCGTACTTTGATTCTGTACTCAGATAGCCATCGTATCCCTACTGTACAAACACTTCAGCACTTCAATATACCGATAGTCAACTTGGCACTGCTGAAAGGACTGTAGTATCGCTCAAATTTCAACGGAATCGAGAGCTTACTCATAGTCCACATACGCCAGGCAAAGTGGCAGATTGTACCCTCGGTCTTCTGTACAACTTGCCGAAGGGTATGTATGTGGTCTACGGTGCTTAAGCATTTTCGGAAACCGGCTTGTTCGGGGGGATGAAAGTCGTCGAGTATGCGTGCGAGACGTTCGTAATTACTCTTGAAAACAACACATAGACGCGGCTCAGAAAATAAAACGGTCTGTAGTTCTTCGAGAGAGAGTCGTCACCTTTCGTGAAGAACGAGACCACGTCGCTTCTGCTTCACGCCTCCGGAGTAGTGCCACCATGGATGGACGGAATTAAAGCGCTTCTAAAGGACTTCAAGTCCGGTTTTCCACCCGCTTTCGGAAGCCCCGCTATAATTCCATACTCGTCCGGAGACTTTTTTAGATGACTTTAAGACTTTTCTAAGGTGCTGTGGTGCCATTTTAATACCGCTCAGACTGACGTCCGAGATATCACCGGAATAGTTTCAGATAAGACTTGCTGTTGGATCGTTAGCTTGTGGCTCCTACGATGACGTAGAACCCATAAAACCTCTCAATCTCACTCAAAATCTCAGGTGTCTCGGAAACGATGCTGCCACACTACGCCCTACGCCCCCTAACGCCACTCCGGCTAAAAAGGCTGTACCTTCCGCGCGACCAAAAACCGCGCATCCGAATCAGGCTGCAGTAAGGAAGGAAAGGCCGCCGCCCTCAATTATTCTGCAGGACAAATCTCGCTGGAGCAACCTATAGGACCAACCTATAGGCTTCAAGAAAATCTTCTGCCCCAAAGTTCACAATTGCGGACAGGGCATTCGTATACACGTCTCAATGACGGACAACTTACTCCCTCGCGAAGGACCGCAACCTCCGTGTTGTCATTCGCGGGCTCCCCAAAGAGCTCGAAACCGAATACATCCTTAGCGATCTTAAATAGCAAAATTTCCCAGTCAGGGAAGTACACAGGATGCACCACCCCACCGACAAAAAAAGATACTTAGACCTGTCTCCGGAAGGCAAGGAAGTTTACAACATCAACCAAATCTGCAACCTTACGGGGATCGCAGTAGAGTCTCCCCGTAACAGGGTAATCGTTGGCCAATGCCACCGATACCAATTATACGGCCACTCGGCCACGAGTTGTTTCACCCGGCCTAGGTGCGTTAAGTGCCTAGGCGATCATGGCACACCCGAGTGCACTCGAACGCCCGAGTCGGAAGGCCCTCCGAGCTGTGTACTGTGCGGCGAAGAGGGACACCCAGCGAATTATCGCGGGTGTACCAAAGCGCTACGTAGGAGCAATCCGACGCGGACGAGCGGCCAACTCTAGTAGGTCATGCCCACGGCATTCTGCTCCTTTTGTTGCACCAACCTCGGTGCCTCAACCCGCGCCCGCTCAGGCTACAGCCAAACCCGCTCCCGTTAAAGGGACTTCCGGGCAATGCGCAAGCCCTCCGGTGCCTTCAGCACCAAAACCCAATGCATGGTTAAGCCCCCGGCGATTGTTAGCGCGGCCACCTCACGGCCAGCGCCTCCTCGCCAGGCCCAGAAGCCCAAACCCGCCCCTCAGGTACCGACAAACTTCGAGACTGACCTATCGTGAGTCTACAACTTCGCCAGCAACATAAATGTGGCCGAAGTCACAACACCGGCCCGTAAACTTCGCAAAGCCAAGTCCGCACAGGATAAGCTCAATGCTACTAGTTAGCACATCAATCTTATCCACACGATAGGCTCCTTCCAATGCGCCCAACCCAACTCTTTCCTGTAATCAAAATGGAAGTACAACATACAGGTAGAACCAAGCCTAAGTCTCTGACTGTCGCGTTCTTTAATGCAAACGGTATCAGATATCAAAAGGAAGAAATCGTGTACTTTTTACGCGCCCATGATATCGACATTATGCTAGTGCAAGAGACCTTCTTGAAACCTAGTTTGCGCGATCCCAAAATAGCTAATTATACGTTAGTGAGAAATGATAGGCTGACCGGACCTAAAGGCGGCACCTTGATCTACTACAAAAGGTATTTGCAATGTGTACCGATAGATACTCCGCCGCTTACTAACTTAGAAGCGTCGGTCTGTAGGGTTGCATTTAAGGGCCATCCACCCATAATAATTGCATCAGCGTACCTATCTCCTCTAAAAAGTATATTAGGTACCAACATTGCGGCTCTATTAAACCTAGGCCCTTGTGTATTAATCGCGGGAGACCTAGATAGCAAACACTTAAGTTGGAATTCTATCGTTAACAATCCTAACGGAATTATTTTAAGGGACCTCACGGAGAGACTTAACTTCGACGTTTTCGCTCCCGAGAGTCCAACACGCTATCTTTACGCTGACTTACTATTAATTCGATAGAGGTTATTATCGAACTAGTTTCAGACCACAGGCCGGTCGGCAGGTGAGGTCCCTCTGACCAAAACCATCGTCGACTGGCGTAAACTTGAAGTCAAACTTAAGTTTACGAACTCCCAGCATTTAGACACTATACCGGACAAGACAGACTCGCTAGAGGAAGCCGATAGGGAGATTAACGCCCTTTCGACTCACCTCACATCAACGGTCGAAGAATGCTCCCGTAAGGTTCGTGTGTCGAGTGATCAATACACGAAGCTTCCGGCGGATGTTCGGCGACTGATTAGAGCGAAGAATTCCGCGCTTAAAACTTATGACCGCTACCGTACGGAAGTTAACAAACTTCGGGTACATTCTCTACAAAACGAGATTAAACAACAAGTAGCTGAAAATAGAAATGATAACTGGGACAACCTCTTAGAAAAAATCGAACCATCTCAAGACGCTTTCTGGAAATTAACGAGAGCTCTTAAAGCAGATAAATCTTCACCAATGCCGCCTCTCATGAGGCTAGACCACCGTGGCCTCCAAGGTGCAGTCCAAAGAGCATTCTAACTCTGCGCCATTATTATCTAGTCGCGTATTAAGGCAAATCGTCACGTTTATTGGCGGGTGATGGGCATTCACCGGCACCAGAGGCACCTCCGTCTCACACACGATCACACTTTCTCCCCTCTTGAATCTACTTAGCACTAAATCTAAACAACGATTATTGCAGTTCCTTATTTCATTACTCTGAGTTATTTCACAATAAGACTGAAAACATTCACGATAGTTACTTGTAGTTAACGAAATTAAAGTCACCTATCACTAACATCTTGTTATAGTTACCAGAATATTGTTCAAGTGCATAATAACACATATTCATTTCATTTTCTTTGTCTGCGTGTCATATCCACTCGCAAAACTACACATTTATTGCCCAGTTTTCCGATTGACTTAATTCATCATATTCACTTTCTGGAACACCTATGGTAAAAGAAGCATAATCTCTTTTTGTCTTGTGTCTTATTTCGTCAATTTTAATAGGTACTTCTGCTCCTAAGTTATTTTTAACATACTTTTTTAGGTTTTCCTTCATATCTGGTTTTAGTCGCCAAACATGTAAATATCTCCTCCTTTCAGTTTCCTGAATTTCGACTGTAGTCGTTTTCCCTCCTTTTTTACTTAATTTTTAGGATACCTGCTTTTTTCTATTTACAACTGTCCAATTATATGTCTTTTCCAATTCCTTATTCTCCTCTTCCCCACTACTTTTAGAATAATTATTCTCTTTTTCCTTTCTCATCGTTTGACATGTATTAATTATTATTATACATCTCAGTAAAGTCTGCCGATGTCGTAAGTACACTTTATTTTACGTTAACATTATTCACGGCCAACTTTTGTTTTACTGCTTTTGCAAAAGATAAGAAAGACCCCTCAAGGATTTATATTGTTTCAATATCATAAATTTTTCCAGATGCTCATTTTGTTCTATTAAAATATTAATTTTAGATTCTAATTCATCTACTTTGTTTGCTTTTTCTTGAACTACCTTCATAATTTTACGCAATTCTTGTAACTATTAATAGTCATGCGACAACTGACTGCATAGCACAAGTATATTTGCTTGTTTAAAGTGGTTAATGGAAAAAATGAGAAGAGGCAAGTACTCCTTTTTCTTTAAAAAAGGATATAAGATACATTCTCCAAACTAGTACCTCACGGCGTTTCATTGCATAATGAATACTTGATTAAGTTTTCATATATTTTTTTAGTTTATGTATATTTATTTCTAAGCCAAAAAATGGAACTTGCATTAAGTCATCAATGTCATCATGAGAAGTTAAAAATCCTCGACATATTTTTATTTTTTTCATTTCTCAACATATTTTAAAATTTATAGCGGGCGCTTAGTCCCTGAGCTACCAATGGACAGATACAAAGTCAAACTTCTTTATGGCATATCATTCTTCTTTTATTTTATATTACTCACACAACTCCGGCAGTGAAACGTTATAAGAAAACGTAACTTTTTTTTAAATATGGTACTATGTTTTTCCACTACATTGATAAAATAGCTTCACTTCAAAAATTCATATAAAACCATTTTAACATCATCATTATCATTACAGCCCTTCACAATTCCACTGCAAAACATATCCCCCGAGGCACGGTCCCGAGCCACTTGCATATCTTACCAAGTCGTCACTCCATCGAGTTAGGGGCCGCCCTACACTTCGTTTACCGGTAGAAGGCTGTCACTCGAGAACAATTTATATTAATGTAATCCTTTTTTCGAGACCATCTGAATTTGCTGGCGCCCATTTGAAAGTTGACTAGCATAAAAGCAATAGAATGAAATATTACCATTGTCATCTATTCGCCGAGTCATTGCTTTAACCATTATATCATCTCTGAAGTCCTGGTGAAATCTGTCGTAGTTGACCTTCCAGTAAATATCTGGAACATAAATCCACTTTACATCAACACTATGTCTGTCTCTGCCTTGTACATTGCTTTTGTGCACTTACATAAAATAAGCACAAAAGATTTTTTATAAAATTAATGGTGGCAAGCGAGCACATTAATGTTGGTGAATGCTGTAGTCGTCAGGCACCAACATTTATCCCTAATTAAGAATCAAAATACACTGTCACCTTGGCAACTAAGATGGAATGCTTGTTGCCAGTATTAAAGGTTCTCCGGGTTTTCATCACTCATCATAAACGAACACACACTCCACGTGATGTGAAGTGGATGATGTGGCCAATAAACATCTACATCCACTGTCGATTAAGAATCAAAATTCAGATGCGTTGTCATCCCTGAGGACTAAGACAGAATACCTTGTTTCTTTTTCTTTATTTTGTGAGAGTTTTTGTATTTTGGGAGAGCATGTCATATTTTAGTGTTACAACCATAATATAGCTATATAGCTACCACGCAACTTTGTTTTTGTCGGTAAATTTTAAGTTGTTTTCAGGTCTAGATCTGTGTCTTCCCCCTATGCCAAACTCAGTTTTTTATTATATTGAGTTGTGATTAGGAATTTCTGATACCCATCTTATGTTTCTTTTCCATTTGTCACCTCTTTCGACACCCAAAGCATGATATAGTGGTATGAATAAACATTAATGTAGACAGGAGTAGGCTGGGATGAGTCCCTGTATGCTTTTCAACACTTTTGGCTCTAATTGGGGTGTGAAAAACTATATAATAATACAAGATATAAACATATATTGTACAAAATGAATAAAAAATACACTCACTATCTTTAATATCCGCTAGACTGCCAGTATTCATTGCGTGTATTAACTGCCTGGAGTCCAGATCAGGTACTATTGTTGCTACGGGTACTAACGAAGGAACATCACTGCTGCCTTCTTTCGTGTCCGCCACAGGTGCCTGCTGAATGTAGCCCGCAGTGGCCAGACTAATAAATGTGTCTCTTAGTTTCAATATTGTTATATTCTTTTCCTGAAAGTCCAACAGTAACATTTTTTAATTATATCAGAGGGATGAATAGACTACAAGGTGGTAGGACTTCTTTTCTGACAGCAGCATATTTCTAATATAATATTTATCCAGTAGGAATTGGAATACATACAGGACCTACAGAGCAGTAAATGACTGTATTGACCACTAGGTCACACTATTGTCAAGTATTAAAAACTTTTAAGTTATGTTTTGATATTTGTATATAAAAAACATCTTAGACTATACATCATACCTTGTCGTCTTTATTCTTAGTAGCTACGGTGACCAATAAGCCAGTAGCAGTACTTGTTGCTTGCTGTAAGAGCTCTTCCACCAAAAGCTCCGCCTCCGTACCATATTTACTTTTTATTTGCAAGAGATATCTATGTAACAGCAAAATAAAACTTCAGTAATGTTAATAAATTAAAATTTTATCCATTACTAATGTATCAATTGTAATAAAATTGGTCTAGTTTATATTGTGGTGTGCACACATAATAGGGAATCGAATCAATTTCAAATCAAATCGAATTCGATCCCGACAGCCCGTCTCAAAGGAGACTAGCCCTCAGCGCGGGCAGGTTTACATTGCCTCAGTATATGCGCAAACACAGGTGCAGTTTCTATTCCCTCACTCTCACAGTCCGATGGGACGGTAATCCGACACGATGGAGAGAGATCAGGCGCAGGACCAACGGCTTTACGTGCTTCCTGAGGCACGGGGGTGAGACACAGCCAACTTCCTGACTCTGGGCTGCCACTGAGAATTCTTGGCAGAAAAATCCAATAACTGATTTTGACCCCACTTAGGATTCGTACCCAAGAACCTCATGATTAGAAATCATGTTTGCGACCATTGAACCAACGAGGCAGTCATAATAGAACAAATAGTATATAATAACTATAAATTAGTTAGTTACTAATAATATTATGCATAATTGTTAAATGATGGCGTTAGTAAGTTCAATTTCGTCTCATAGATGTCGTAAAAGGCGACTGTGAGGAATGCTATAAAAATTTTGTGGCTTCCGACAAATAGTGCGTAACCATCTCAATGAGTGCAAATATTCTCCCTCTATGCCGCTAGTTGGAACAGAGGTGAAGTTGTTTGTTAGACAATGTCCTTTTAATTGAGAAGTTGTGTTTTAAAGAAAAGTTTATCGGTTTCTAGATTATGTAAATACACAAAACATTTCCTCGATGGTTTGCTTTTTTGCACATTTTTATAAAATATTTTTTTAGAATTGGCTAAAAAAGGGGCTAGATAAAAATAGCAAAATACGGGTTTAAGAATAGTTTTAAATAACACTGACAATTTTAGTCCAGAATGTAAAATTGACATTGCACACAAAAAAATGTGCACCTTACAGTCCACCTGAGAAGTAAGTGATTTTTTTTTTAATTGTATAAGGCTGACAAACGAGCACACAGTCAACCCGATGGTAAATGGATAATGTGGCCCATAGATATCTACATCTGTCCTATTTATTTTATTTTATTTATTTTGTCATTAGTTAAGAATCTAAATTCAGATGCATAATCACCCCTGGGGACTAAGATGAAATGTCTCATTTCCAGTAAAAAGGGTTTCCCATTCTCTACACTCACCATCTGAAATACAGCTGGTTTAAGCTGCTATTTTACTGCAATTCTGTAAGAGTGTAGTCTTTTCCCGGTCAAGTCAAGTTGTTGGTGCTACAGCCATAATATATCTGAAGCATGGCTCTACCACATTGATATTAATAAATAACTTTGTTATTAAATTATGATTACCTTGGGTATCTGATAAGAAGCAAAACATTATCGGGAAGCAGTTTATAATCAGCAACAACTTCATGCACCGATGGTTCAAATGATGCCAAATCAAACTTGAGAAGTGTGCGAAGACTTTCAATTACCTAATATAAACAGTACAGTATAATTAAATATAGACTAAATATTACATTATAAGATAATAGATAAAACATTAGCCATGATGTGATATTTAAAGTGAATTTATTTCATTGATTTTTTTGGACAATGCTAGTCATCTGCCAATCGGACGACTAAATTATTTTATTCGTCCGCTTTTGGACAACACAGTACATAGTGGGGGTCAAAATAGTATCTATATACGGAATATTGATTATCTATATACTATATGTATAGGGCATAAATGAGCCACTGAAAAATTATTATGCCGCATCCACATGCTTGGCAATCTACAAGGCTTCACAAATTCAAACTTGTGGATAGTGTGTTTGGTTTGGCTAAGTGTAATAAGTTATGACTAACACAACAACCGCGATGTCCATTATGCTTGCCTCTTCAGTATAAACTAACACACTCGCAAGCGTGTGGATGGTAATGTTTGATTCCCAAAATCAAACCAAACATTTGTAGAGATTTGGAGTTTGCGGCGAGTGTCAAGCATGCGGACGCGGTATTAAGTGACGAAATTTAGGCTTCGGTATAAATAAAAAATGCCTTCAATGACTATGAGGTGGCACTAGTATAAACGTAAAATCAATTCTTTCAATATTATATTTATGGTTAACGATTATATCAATATAATATATGTGGCTATATCCGCACCTCATCATCATCATCATTACAACCCTTCACAAGTCCACTGCTGAACATAGGCCTCCCCCAAGGTATGCCACAAAGCACGGTCCAGAGACACCTGTATCCATAGAATTCCTGCGTGTCTTACCAGGTCGTCACTCCATCTACTAGGGGGTCGCCCTACACTTCGCCTACCGATACGAGGCTGCCACTCGAGAACCTTTTTTCCCCAACGGTTGTCGGTTTTTCAAGCCATATGGCCGGCCCATTGCCACTTCAGCTTACTAATCCGTTGGGCCATATCGGTCACTCTGGTTCTACAGAGGATATCCTCACTTCTAAGTTTATCACGCAGAGAAACCCCGAGCATAGCTCGCTGAGCGACTTTGAGCGTCCTCAAACGGCCAGCAGTGAATGTTCATTGCTACGAAACCATTACAGAGGAAAAAAAACGCTTTTAAAATAACACGAATTTGACCGCCCGCGGATGACTGCTCCAGTATTATTGTTTAAATAACGAATTGAAATCGATTTTGATACGTGAAAGTGGTAAAATTACATTTTGTACAACCGATTTCAATATAACAACTTTGACAGAAATGAGGGTGTACCTTGGTATAGTGAATACTTCTGCTTTACAGGGTACAGGTGTGATGTTATGTTGTGTGATTGCGTAAATAGTGCATAGATTTGTGATAGCAGCAATTACGGCTGATTTACTGGCATTTATTGAATAGTTCCGTTGTATGTCTCCGAAACTCATCAACAGATTTTCACAAAATTTCAATGGGGCAATTTTGGAATAAACCTCTTTCGAACAAAAAAGAATTTTGCAAAACCGTCTAAGTATATCCGAATTGGGATCCTCTTCCTTTTTTGAAGTCGGTTAAAAAGTCGTGTGATTTTGGTATAAATTGTCTACGTATCTGAACTATTTAATAGATATGATTAAACAAGTGATCCGATGATGATATTGAACTCAAGTCTCAAGTTATTGTGTCTGCTGAGGCGCCTTGAGGTCATTGACTGTCTGCTAGATCAAACTACCGTAAAAATCTCCCGAAAACTTCACAACGTAACGCATCAACATATTATTAAGAAGTTTATAAACAACTTATTATAAAGGATAATCTCATAAATTTTTTTATTTAACTGGCCAAATTCGTAGGAATATGTTTTTATTCTTTACCACGTTGTCTGAATTAACGATTCTTTTTGATGAAAACTTCTTTAAAATCGTCGTGATTTGAAACTTATCGAGTTTCAAATTTTAAAAACGAAAAGCGACACTAAAACGAGACAAACATATATATCTGTAGGATTTTGCCTGCGAAAGATTGAGATAGAATACAGTCATAGAACTACTATGTACTACGTACAAGTACATATTACTTCAATGAATACAGTATACAGTTTTTCTCCTTTTAACTTTTAATATAACTGTTAAAATTAGAGATGGACTGAATATGGATTTCACCGAATACGAATATTCCGCCGAAAGTTCGGTAAAACTTTTACCGAACCGATTATTCGGCCAAACATTATTCGGCAGGATCACTTCGGTATATAACCAACTTATGTCGATACTTTTTACCGTACCGTACCGCGCGGATTAGCGCAGGATCCTTTCCCTCGCTTTCCCGCCACGCCTGGCATGTTAATGTATCATCTGATCATCTAGTCATGAGCAAATTACCAGCACATGCTCACTTTTTGACTATTTTAGTGAGGAAAAAAGTATTTCGTTGTGTTATTCTTAGTGAAAATTGGTAACTATATGTATAGGTGGCAGGAGATCTACTATTTGGACTTATTTTAGAGAAACTGACGACCAAAGTAAAGTGAAATGTACTAATGTAATGTAATGTGTCGCTTTCTTTTTGCTATAATTGGAAATAAATCTACAGTGCCTCAAAAAGATAACGCTATACAAGTAGATTTGACCCATAAATAAAATATACTTTCAACGGTAAAATTATGAAAAACATAGCATTACTCAATTCGTACATTTCAATACAGTTATCACTTTGAGTACCGCTTTAACGAATGTTCGGTGATTTAGCCGAATATTCGTTTCTAGTTAAAATAAGTAATTAAGAAATTATGAAAATTTATTAAATAAATAAAATTAACCATATTGAGTACAATGATCATAACCAAACCGTTCATAACAAACCACGATTTCATAACTTACTGATTTATATTAAATTAGTCGTGTTAGGTCGTCCACATAGCGTCTATTTTACATAAAATGACTTTACCTAGAGAATGAAGTAGATGGCGCTATTTACAAAACAATTTTACTATCAAATTCAATTCATATTTTTTTTGTTTGAACTTTGAAAAGGCTCCCATCAAGATCTGATGTTTGGATGCATACAAATCATCAAGTTCTTCAATTTGCGAAGGCATCTGCTTGACGTTAGCCGATAATTATTTACTACGTCAACAGATTTCAATGATTATATTATTTTTACCTGACTGCGGAGGGTAAAGTATTCATCAGCCTTTATATGTATATTCCCTTGTGGCGCTCTAGAGAACAAACGCGCTGGCTGATTTTGGTGATTCTTACATCAATCGATTTGTCTCAACCTTGTGTATGTCATTAAAGACATGACAGCAATCAACATTCTATATGGCGACAACTAGAAGCCATATTGTGAAAAGAAAAAATGAAAATCTACGTATTACGCCAAGTGGAGACCCCACTTGGCGTAGTTCGTAGACATTCATTTTTTCATTAAATAGGTCTTTCAGAATCATCTTTAGGATTTTGTGACCATTTTTCATTTTAAATGACCGTTTAGGATCTATACCGATTTAAAGTTCGTTAGCAACGATTCACACTTATGATCTTATTAACTCTAATTATTCACTTTTCGGTAAACTGTTTTACGCAGTCGTGTTTTTCTTAATTAATGTTTCAACCATTAAGCTTGTTTTCACATCCATTTTTCATGGCCCGTTGACATATCTTATTTATTGATTCGACACTATTAGACCATTAGATAATTTAATAATTAACAATATCTAATTACGCAGTAATAACATTAAAGTCGATAAAATAATAAAGTTAATATAAAATGTATTTATATTAACCGTGAAGTGGCAGTGTAAGAATATACTCTAACTCCTAAAACCCTCCCAATAACTACTAAAAAAAAAACAAATGTTGTTGCCAACCCGTCTGTCAAGCGTAGTAACTATGGTAAATGTCTGATTTATGAGGCAAACTATGGGTGAGGCCTGGGGGTGGGCGTTGCGACGACGAATCGTTTACAAAGACGTTGTCGTGTTCTGCGACGATGAAACCGTTTTACGTCCTGGGTTCAAACAGTCTTCGTTGCACAAACCAGTCTTTCAATTACTTGGTGCAATTTTTTATTTTACGGCTATGAAAATACAGTCGAGAACGCAATGATTCAACTATCTATTTCATTTGACGCGTCGTCGTCCTTAATATTCCGCGTTATATTGTAGTGTTTGGTTCCGCGTTCGTTTACAAACGTAGACAAGGACTAAACAGTCCTTACAATAAAAAGCGAAATTTTTGTCAATGAAATACAGTCGCTTTTATTAATTGCTAATTTTGATGGTAATGCTAATTCCGTCTCAGCCAGTCCCAAGCCTGGAAAAATATGAAGGGAAGTTCATTTCATCGTTAAGTAAAGTCGACCGATATAACGAATTATTTAGTAAGACATTTCACACATTTCAATTCTTTGATAATTTGAAGAAACTGCAACAATTTCTCTCGAAGAAAACGCAATGTTTAAAATTTACACTCAACAATTTAAAAAAGACATATTTAGGTTTAATTTTTATACTTTAAAATAACACTGTTAGATATATGTTTACGTAAGTTTCTTAATCAGAAAGATTTCTGTTAAATTGTCCAATAAGAAAAAGCACTGTCGCCTGAGATACAAGCTTATTGCTTAGTTCAGATATTCCATGTTGGATAAGTTTCATCCTTTCAACCTTCTTCAGACCAGTTGCAACGACGACCTTTCCTGCAACCGTTTTCGTCGTCAGGAAAACGGTCCGTCAAAAATTCGACAACGAGCCACCACTAGTGAGGCCTATGTGTAGCAGTGGACATTCTATAGGCTATGATGATGATGATAAGACCAAAATACATCATATAAACATGGGCTTCGCTCTTTGTACATAGGATTTGCCTTAGGTCCGGTTTACATTTTGAGAAGTGACAAGTGCGAGTGACAACCGACAGGTGGCAAGTGAGAAGTGACAAGTGGTATTTAATTCTCACTTGTCACTTGTCGCAGGGCGTGTTTATACCGTCATCTATCAAAGACTACAAGGTTTATCTGTCTGCCATATCCTCTTAGTCGACATTAAATGGGTGATTAAATATTATCATAAAGCCCATGGAGTGTAGAGGTAAGGAGAACTGTCTTTGTATTTAAAGGTGTTCTTAAGAAAGCGCTAAATAAGGGTGGCGCCACTGTAGCTAGAGCGTAAATTTTAAAAAACTTTGTATAACTTTTTATTGCACAGACTTTCAACATAATCCTTTTTTATAATAATTACTTTATTGTTTTCAATTTTTTTTTAAATCACTGTCAACGTGTTTCACGGCAACTTTTTCTAGGTTATATTTATTAAATTATTTTAGACAACGTGAGTAGTTGAGGTTTTAAATACCGCAGTTTCATCAACTACTCTAGTCACCACAAGTATTAAATTTCTCAATCCAGCACACTTCACTCCGTCGACAATTGCTAAGTACATCAAGTGTTTGAACTGTTATTTACTACTTACAGATGGACACCTTTTCAACTATTCTCCTATGTGAGATGGTTCTCCTTACCTCTACACTTCATGATAAAACGAATAAAAATATATATTATAAAGTCAAGCGCCTATGACAATATAACAGCAATGTCTTATTTCAGGTGAAGGCTGCCGAAAAAATGGTGTAAGTGGCACCTGCGTGCTCCTGAATAATTGCCAGTCAGCGATCAATGATATCCAGAACAGACGACCGCCGCAGGTATATATGTATTCAGTCGTCATAAATCGTATTTTACATATTTTAATGCATCATTGGTGCTGTGGTTGTATCCGTGATTGACCGAATCGAGCCAAATCCAGTTATTGGGTTTTTCTGTCAAGACATTTTCAGCAGCAATCCTGTGTCAGGAAGTTGGTAATGTTTCAACCCGCGCCTCAGAAAGCACGTGAAGCCGTCGACCCTGCGCACGATCTCTCTCCGGTCGTGTCGAATTGCCGTCCCATCGGACTATGAGAATGGGGAAATAGAGAGTGCACCTGTGCTTGCGCATACACTCCGGCACTATTGGCCTGTCCTGTGTAAATGGCTAGTCTACATTGATACTGACCGTAACCGAAATTTGGTCCTTTTTATAGAATAAGGGTGACAAACGAGCACACGGTCCAACTGATGGTAGGTAGACGCTGTGGCCCATAGACATCTACATTTATCCTCGATTAAGAAACAAAACGCGGATGCGTTGTCACCAATGACGACTAAGGTGGAATGCCTCGTTTCTAGCAAAAAAAGGGTCTCCGGATCTTTACACTCACCGTACGAAATACAGCAGTATTAAGCTGCTATTTTACGCTGATATTCTTTGAGAGCGTGGTCCTTCTCCAATCGAGCCGACCCCTTCGTGCTACAACTATAATATAGATGCAGCGTGGCTCTACCACGTATGATAGGTCTGGAGGACATTATTATCATTTTTTATTTATATTATTGGATCACATTATATCAATGAACAACAATTTACCTCTTTAAAGGAAGGACCGGTAGGAGAGTTTAACCACTGTATCGAAACTTGGCAAGATGATCGTAAACATTTTTACTGACACTTTATTTGCTAGTTACTCGACTCCAAAGAGTCAGTAATTTCTTCAAAACGCAATGTATACGCTTTAACAACAAAGTACCAGAAAATGTGCAGATCCTATCAATCAACAGGTTTAAAACTTTTATTAAGGGTTTAATAAGGGATACAACTAAAGAGTATATGATCGATAATAATCCCTGGGAATGAGGTGATCGCTACCATGCTGTTTCTAAAGATGTTCATACCAATTGTATAAAATAATATATTTTATTAATTGTATTTAAAAAATATAATAATTAACACAGTGGCGTAACGGTGGCGGGGGGGGGGGGGGCATGGCCCCGGGTGGCATACGAAAGGGGGCGGCGGCAAGCGCCCAGGTTTTTTCAACAAAACTAACTCAAAACTGCGCCCGCAATGATACGTG
>DWHP01000159.1:0-23479 GCA_018247895.1 Parnassius honrathi
CGCTGGTATTCTGTGAGAGCGTAGTCCTTCCCCGATCGAGCCGACCCATTCGTGCTACAACTATACTACTAATATAATATTTTTTCAATAAACATGTTCACTTAAATTCAGACAACAGACTCAAGGAGTAGATTATTAACTTCAAATGGAATTCAATTGGATTTATACAATTTAGAATTGAATCTAATTATCTCATGTTTTACTTTCATCCTTCGCGACGACACCCACTAGATGCCATGGAGTACCTAGTGGATTATCTCACGCCACCATTACGTAAAATATATAAAAATGATGCTTTTAATATAACATATGTGTATATATGTGACTATGCGATTGCAGAGATTTGTAAGACAGGGTGACGTTACTCGTATATCCTCGAAACCCTTCACCACTGCATCAAAAGACGTTGTTAAGCTAACGGACTGGAGTGAATACGGTTTTAACATCAATGGCGAACACGTTGCTCAGTCATAATCGCAGTATTCCTAGAGAAGCTTAAGACTATGCTCAACAACCTCAGTAGTATTTCCCAACGGGTAATCTTAAGATGAATATTGGCAACACCATACCTACAACTATATCGGTGTGGTTGTTGGGAACACTATGCTCGAAGTTGTTGACGAAAATGTATACCTAGGAGAAAATGTCCGATTAAATTTCTGATATTTCTTAAAATCTTAAGACGAAAGTGTACAACCAATACATTGACGACTTACGACACTGAAACGTGGTTTATTACTGACCCTATAAAGAAGCTCAAAGTTACTTAACGTGCGATGAAAAGAGCTATGTCTGGAATTTTTCTGCGAGATAAAATCCGTAACGTAGATATTCGCAGGAGGACAAGAGTTACTGACATAGCCCAGCAGATCAGTAGGCTGACGTGGATATGATATAGGTTGGCCATATAGCTCAAACCGTCAAGCAATAGGGAAAAAAGTTCTCGAATAGTGCCTCGTACCGGCAAGCGCAGTGTTGGGCGACCACCCACTTGATTGAATGACGACCGACGACGGTGATGATACACGCAGACAGTCGGTGGATGCTGGCTCAGGAGCGTACTTTGTGGCAACCTATGGGGAGGCCTAGGTTCAGCAGTGGACTTGTTATTGACTGTAAAAGCAGTCGCACACAATGTGTAACAATAACTTAACTAAGACCTGAACTACTGATATTTTTGTTAGGCTTGGTTTATGCAGAAATTTAAAAAAAATACGTGGTAGAGCCATGCTGCATCTATATTACTTAATAGTATATTTGTAGAACAAGTGAATCGACTCGACCGGGGAAGGACCATGTTCTCACAGAAAACTAGCTTAAAATAGCATCTTAATGCTGCTGTGTTTCGTATGGTGAGTGTAGAGAACTGGAGAACCTTTTTACTGGTAAGTAGGCATTCCATCTTAGTCCTCAGGGGTGACAACGCATTTGCATTTTGATTCATAATCGAGTGTAGATGTGGATGTCAATGGGCCACAGCAACCACTTACCATCAGGTTGACCGTGTGCTCGTTTGTCTAATCTTATTGTGGATTTAACAAGTACTAATTCGTTCTCACCATATTTTACTTATAAAATATTACGAAATATTATTAAAGTGCTATTTCTCGAAAGTTTACCTTCGTATAAAGTTTCAGAAGTTTTCAAAATGGAAGAAAAAATTTGGTAAATTACATGTCATTCTTACACAACACATATATATTCGAACAGTGAACACTTTATATCAAAATATTACTGACAAGTTACAAGTCTAACTACTTTCATAATTTTTGCGCATGCCTAAACACATACGTTACAATACAGGCCTTTTTTAATGAAAAACTTTGTTAATAACTATTCCATCTTTTTAGAATTATGTATATAAAATATAAATGAGATATATTACCTTTAAACACTACAAAGGAGTTAAAATGATTATGCTAGACGTGGCTCACAACAGTGTAGAATGGCGGAGTCGAATCCACGACTTTTAAATTTTGCAGTCTGTATTATGTTTACAAGAAAATGTACTTAATATATAACGATTTATTTATAAAGCTATTATTTAAAATAATCATTAGTTAAATTAATTTTTCCAGGGTAAATAACAATGGTAATGCTCTCGTTTGCACAAGTGACATAATATCATAAATTTACTCAGTAGAATATGTATACCACCGGAAATAAAGTACAGTGGGTCATTTCCTTTTCTAGTAAGAGCTTGATTATTTAAAATCATTAAAAACTAACTTAACATTTCGTATACATCTTAACGATTTGTGTCCTACCAATGAAACTAAATGAGTTTTTTTTTTTCAGTATTATATTTTTTATTGAATAAGTTTGACAAACGAGCGCATAGTTCACTTAATTGTAAGCGGATACTGCGGCCTGTAGTACACCTCAATTAAGAATCAAAATTCATATGCGTTTTCACCCCCGAGGACTAAACTTAAAAGGGTGTCTGTTGTTTTTTTTTTCACTAACCACACACAGCAGCATTAATCTGCTATTTTACACTAGTGTTTACGAGAGCGCTGTTCCTCCCCGGTCGAGCCGACATATCGTACCAGAAACATAAATAGCTGCAACACGTTTGCAAATAACTTAAGCCGCCTAAATGATGAATCTATGCCAATGATTAATAAAACATATTTCACTATTTATCGAATGATAATATTTTTATAGTGTTTCTTTTTTACGTTTAATTTTACTATTTTTAATTCGTAACCTGTGTTTTGTATGATAAGTTCTTGTTAGAACTAGATACCTCCTTTTTACTAGTAACAATTTTTATATTAGTTCTCAGGGGTGACAACGCATCTGCATTTTTGGTTCTTAATCGAGCATGGGTCAAAATTTTTATAGGTCACTATCACACGCAAAGCACTTTTAAACGGTTCTACCAAAGGCTGTTTATTTTTGGTTACATACTCCAATAAGTCTGTGTAACAGCTTCAACATCGCTTACATATACATATATTAATAAACAGATACTTTTGCTAGATGTGTTCTGGTCTGAAGGGTGTGAAGGTCCTTTAAAATGGCTTATTTACAGACTGTGAGGCATTTCATCTTAGTCCTCGGAGCTGACAACATACCTGTAGCCTCTTTGTTTTGAAGCTGGCTGCAGTAGTCTACGGACTTCAGTAGCTACTTACTATGACGTGGACCACAGGTTCGTCTGTCACTGGAATTGTATAAAAGTAGGTTTTAATAAATCTAAACCCAACTGCACCTTGTATAACTGTAACTTTTGCAATACTGAGAAAAGTGTACGATATAACTAAATTATAAATTAATAATGCTGAAACAGAAACTATTAAAACATTTTCAATGTGAACTTTTCTTAACCTATCGTTTAAAAACATACCCGCCGATTCAAAAGCTTTCCGGCATATTAACGCCGCCTATAACCGCGATAGAAGTACCAACACATTTGATAACAAAGGAAAAACACCCAACGACCGACAAGATGTTCTAAAAATACTTTCGCAATCTAGCTACCTGTTCACCTGGGCTGGCCATTCCGGCCTTCCCATAAAGAAGAGTAGACGGGAAGCGCCGGGAAGGGTTTATCGTCCCTAAGGGAGCGGCCGCCAGCCCGACACTATATCATTGCCGCCTCTATCTCTCTATGTATTCCCAGTCCTTTGTACTCGCAACATTATACTCTACAAAAACATGTTAATTTGTGTCGTCTGATAGTTCCATTTTTATACATTAGTAAAAAGAGCAAATACGTAGCAAATAAAACTTATTATAATTATGTGGTCAAAAAGGTTTCGACCAGGGCATCTAATATAATAAAAAAATAATGTAGTTTTTTTCCTTTTTTACTTAAAATGAAATAATTACGAGAACATTAATTAAAGAACATTTCAATAATTGTGTTCAAGTTAAATTATATTGCTGGGACAAATTGAAAAACCACAATTAAAATTTTGTAATCAAAGTAACTTCGCTAGTGTAAACCTTACATTACATGTGCATTTCGCAATTTAATTTACAAAAAATTTAAAGAATCACCTGCGAATGATATCACTTCTACAGATACAGATTTAATCAACATTATTCCGCAAAGGACACAATAACATTGAAATAACGCATGTTTTTATACATTATTAATGATTATATATCAACATTGCGTTGCTTGTCAACGTATTCGTAATGAAATACCGCACGCATTCTGCGGTTTAGGTTCCAACTCTATTTATTATAAAATACTCATTTATAAAAAACACTCGTTTATTCTCATTAAATGCGTGATTAAACATAATTCAATACAATTCAACAAATTTACTCTGTCCTTTGAATCTTATTCGGTTAAAAATTTTCTAATTTCAGCACAAAAGTCTAGCAACAACTTAACAAATACGCAAGCACGCAATCATATATAAACAAAATAAAACTTGCTCAGGGTACGTCCAAAAACATATATTTATATGTGCATAAAATTCTTAAAGTAACGCATGTAAAAGAAACCTAGTAAACTTATTTGTTTCTTATTATATTTCTGACAGATAATATAAAATTAATCTACTAAAGATAATACGAAATATCTTAAAGCTGAAAATTGGTTTTTGAAAACAAGGTATCGCACAATAATTTCAATAGGAAAACTTTGTCGGTAGTTTGTAAACCAACAGGGCGGTGAAGTGGATCGAATGAGAATTACATTACATTAAAGTTTGTAAGATATTTTAGAGCCATTAAAGAACAACTTTTATTCATTTTATTAATATAATCTGGCAGGCATTCCATTTTAGTTCTTAGGGTTGGCAATACAACACATCTGCATATTGATTTTTATGTAATATTATGTCTTTAAGTCACATCGCTTTTATTTAGAGTTGTTGCTTTGTTATAGGTTTGAATAAAAAAAGCTTTTCGGTAATGAATAAAAAAATTACCGGCACACTATGACACCAAGACTTTTTCCTGTATCGTGGAAGTGATTTTCGTATATTTTACATCGGACAAACATCCAGACCCGTAAAAATTATTTGTTAGCCATGAAAATACTCGCTCCGTGCAGAATACGAACTCATGCCTCACAGCTCTGCAGCCGAACACTTGACAACTGCACTAGATAGCCGTCTTCGAACTCGCCACCCAAAATATCGTTTAAATAGGCCCCCAAATCTATTCAACTAAAATGCATTATTCTGTAATATGTGTTTATAGTTCTTCTCGAAAATACGAGGCTTAAAATAAGCTAGAAAGCATTGTAACACCGTCCGCTCTTATTATTACTGCGTACTAAGGCACCGCAAGGCGGGAGACTTTACTGTGCCCCTGGGACGCAGCGAACACCTGAACGGAGCACATTGATTCTACATGAGCGGGGAGTATATACCGACTATACACTCTATGTAAAACGATATATATTTGTATTAATCATATGCTGTGTTTCGTATGGTGAGTATAGAGAACCGGAGATACTTTTTACTGGTAACGGGGCATTCTATTTTAAACATTAAGAGTGATACCGCATCTATTTTTTTTTCTTAATTGAGGTATTTATCAGCAGCCACTTACCATTGGGTGGACACTATACTCATTTGTCATCCTTCTCCTACAAAAAATAGCAGGATTCTATATATGATATTAATATCAAGGGAAAAGAAGCAATCCTTTGTTTAACATGTTACGATTATTGTTATTACATAAACTTAAATGTTGTTTCTTCTTTTTCATCACCCGAAAGGGTCTACTGTTTTACATGGGTGTCCTCCATTGTAGGGAGGATTTTTTTAAATCGTCATGTTTGGCAGGCTAGTGGCAACGCTGCGGTATTTTGTGCTTGGCATATATGGAGATAATTTTACCATAAGCTATTGAAATCATAAGATTGTCTCTTCGTCCACTAACCACGGGACTAAATGGGGTCATAAAGAAAGAGGAAGGAAAATCCAGTCTACACCGAAATCATACGGTATAATTATTTATTAAATGTTACATTTTCCCTGAAATTTAAGTATCTCTCTTTACGATCATTTTCTTGAAAGAACTACAAAATGACTTTTTTTGTCTCTATAACCATACGACGCAATACAAAAGGATCTTTTAGTTCCCTAATAGTACTCCGTATTAAGACCAATCCAATTTATTTACCAAATGTATTCGTATATCGCATAAGTACAAGTGAGAGTACCAAATCTACATAATAATATATTTATTCGCTTTCATGTGAGGAAGGTTTCTTGCAAGGGTCCACGATGAGTGCGCGAGGGTGAAGTGCCGAGAAAACTTTTGGGTCTTTATTTATTGTTATTGCCTCATTAAGGTACCTAGCAAGCGATATCCTACAAATTGCAAATAAATAAACCACCGCCGCAACACTCCTAGAATGAGCAAAATGGATAATTTTCAAATCTATGTTGGTAAATTAAATCAGTCTTTTAATTTATTTTTAGTCTGCTACTCAGATTTAATGTAAGGAAAATGGGTATAATATCCATTTTTCAAACTACCAATGAATATTTTGACTTTCGGCTGTACGTGGTAGAGCCATCCTGCAGCTATATTTTGATTGTAGCATGAATGGGTCGGCTAGATCGGAGAGATACTACGCTCTTACATAGCACCAGCATGAAATAGCAACTTAATACTGCTGTGTTTTTTATGATGAGTGTAAAAAACAGGAAACCTTTTTTTACTATTAACAAGACATTCTATCTTAGTCCTCGTAGTTAATAACGTATCCATATTTTGTTTCTTAATGGAAGATAGATGTAGATAGATGTCTATCGGCCACAGCATCCACTTACCATCAGGTGGACTATGTACTCGTTTGTCATCCTTAGTGTAATGTAAAAAATTAAACCGTTTTGTTTTAATAGGAATTTTGTGACGTCAACGATGCAAGAGAACACGTATCGTTTCTATGATTTTTGTATGTTCAATAATCAAAGCAATATCAGTAATCTTGGGAGCCAACAAATTCCAAGGAGCAAGGCGTCTGGTACGTTACTATACGATCACAAATTCTGTCGCACACTGTTGATATCAGAACATTGTCATTATCGTATACAATGTTATTGTTAGTATATTTTAGGCATACAATTGAACTGCTTGCTAGATAATATTAAAGTAATAAACAAATACACTTTATTTATTATTTAACAAGCAGTTTAAACACTAACTATTCTGGCAAAGTATAAAACTGTTACACCAACACAAAAGGAATATAAAAAAAATATTCTCTTTAGATTGGTGTACATAATAGTTTTATTATCTAGTAGGTGTTACGAAACGTATGTGGGTGAATCTAGCTGTGAAAATCAAAGTTATTTCTTATTCTAAATTTTAAGTATCTTGGTTATGTGATATTTTACCCGCAATTGATAGAAAAATACAAAATAAGTTAAATTTAAACGCGATAAAGTACCTCAAATTACATTCATAATGTAATTTGAATAATATTATGTTAAGACATAAATTGTATTCTAAATTCTGAAATGAATTATGTCCCGCCTCAGTGGTTTAGGCAAAAGTATTTTGAACTTATTGAGCGCAAATTTTGAAGACCGCAGCCCTTTGAATAGTCAATGTCGCGTACCCTTATCTCGCCACAGAAAGGCGACACCACATTACCGGTATTACGCCGGTGCTTCACGCTCTCCAACATCGCCCCCGAAACGTACCCTCATGTTCGGAATTAAAGTTGTAAATTGTATATACTGTTTGAAATACATGGTATTTTCAAAGTGCTATTTATATTGTATTGGAGGTTGAGCGGCGCGTTTACCCAGGCTGCACAATAATTTGCGTCGGGCTAATGTGCCGCGTGGCTGAGCCTTGTTGCATGTCCTCTGTGAAAACTAGCTTTACATTTTCTTGTCTCTCTACAGAGAAAATTTTATAAGCATAAGTGAATTTCTCGCACCGGATTGCATCAGGGGATTATATTTTTTTTATGGAATAAGGGTAACAAACGAGCACACAGTCCATCTGGTCTTAAGTGGATACTGTGGCCCTTAACATCTATCCTTGATTAAGAATTAAAACCTGAGGACTATGGTGAAATGTTTCTTTTCCAGTAAAAAGGGTCTTCAGTTCTACCCTCACCATGCACAACACATCATTAAGCTGCTATTTCCGCTAATATTCTGTAAGAGCGAAGTCCTTCCTCTATTAAGCCGAGCCATTTGTGCTGCAACCATAATAAAATAGCAGAATGGCTCTAGCACTTATAAAACTATTACTTTTAATATTTTCTGTATCACGATCTTTGAAAATTCATAATTTTTTAATACTAACTAAATCAGGTCTTTCGACTAATCCAAAGCCACGAGGTAGACGAAGCGTTAACTTCATTAGACCTAAAGGTTCAGTGTGCCATTCGGTGATTGTTTTTAGTTTTCACCTTCATAATCACTAAGATATCACTTACTATCGATGTAGAACAGCAGTCAGTCACTTGGTCTTCGTAATGAAGTCAATCTTTTTTTTTGCAATATTGTTGGTACTGATCCAGGTCCACTTTGTGTGCAATCGCTTCTAGAGCAAAGAGTTTATCTTTAAGAGTCTCTTTCAAGTCCTTCTCTGAATTTAGCCAGCTGTTGTAATTGTGTTGAGGTGTGCAAGTATACGGGTAAAAGATTCAATATAATAACAGGGTTTATGTCATTCTATCTCTCTCTTCAGATGTGATAACGCCTCTGTAGCCTTCTTTGTTTTAATTACAGGCTGTATGGCATTCTATCTCTGTCTTCAGAGGTGATAACGCCTCTTTAGCATTCTTTGTTTTAATTACAGGCTGTATGGCATTCTATCTCTGTCTTCAAAGGTGATAACGCCTCTGTAGCCTTCTTTGTTTTTTTTAAAGATTGTATGGCATTCTATCTCTGTCTTTAGATGTGATAACGCCTCTATAGCATTCTTTGTTTTAATTACAGGCTGTATGTCATTCTATCTCTGTCTTCAGATGTCATAAGGCCTCTGTAGCCTTCTTTGTTTTAATTACAGGCTGTATGGCATTCTATCTCTGTCTTCAGAGGTGATAACGCCTCTGTAGCCTTCTTTGTTTTTTTAAAGATTGTATGGCATTCTATCTCTGTCTTTAGATGTGATACCGCCTCTATAGCATTCTTTGTTTCAATTACAGGCTCTACGGCATTCTATCTCCGTCTTTAGATGTGATAACGCCTCTGTAGCCTTCTTTGTTTTAATTACGGGCTGTAGGACATTCTATCTCTGTCTTCAGAGGTGATAACGCCTCTGTAGCCTTCTTTGATTTAGTTACGGGCTGTATGGCATTCTATCTCTGTCTTTAGATGTGATAACGCCTCTGTAGCCTTCTTTGTTTTAATTACAGGCTGTATGGCATTCTATCTCTGTCTTCATAGGTGATAACGCCCCCGTAGCCTTCTTTGTTTTAATTACGGGCTCTATGGCATTCTATCTCTGTCTTCAGAGGTGATAACGCCTCTGTAGCCTTCTTTGTTTTAATTACGGGCTGTATGGCATTCTGTCTCTTTCTTCAGAGGTGATAACGCCTCTGTAGTCTTCTTTGTTATAATTACGGGCTGTGTGATATTCTATCTTTGTCTTCAGATGTGATAACGCCTCTATAGCCTTTTTTGTTTTAATTACGGGTTGTATGGCATTCTATCTCTGTCTTCAGAGGTGATAACGCCTCTGTAGTCTTCCTTGTTTTAATTACGGGCTGTATGACATTCTATCTTTATCTTCAGAGGTTATAACGCCTCTATAGCCTTCTTTGTTTTAATTATAGGCTGTATGGCATTCCATTTCTATCTTCAGAGGTGATAACGCCTCTGTAGCCTTCTTTGTTTTAATAACAGGCTGTATGACATTCTATCTCAGTCTTCAGAGGTGATGACGCCTCTGTAGCCTTCTTGTTTTAATTACAGGCTGTATGGCATTCATATTTCTGTCTTCAGATGTAATAACGCCTGTGTAGCCTTCTTTGTTTTAATTACAGGCTGTATGGCATTCTTTCTCTGTCTTCAGAGGTGATAATGTCTGTGTAGACTTCTTTGTTTTAATTACAGGCTGTATGGCATTCTATCTCTGTCTTCAGAGGTGATAATGCCTGCGTAGCCTTCTTTGTTTTAATTACAGGCTGTATGGCATTCTATCTCTGTCTTCAGATGTGATAACGCCTCTGTAGCCTTCTTTGTTTTAAATTTGTTGGGTGAATTATAAGTTTTTTTTATCACTTTAGTTTTATAAGAACAACCTTAAAATGGTGTCACTAGATATATCACACACAGCTCTACAATTATCACAGTTACTTATAAAAATTATATAGCAAAGCCAATATTTAAAGGAATGATCGATTCGACAGCGATCGAGTGACGTTCTCTTTGGTTACTTAGAACGAAACGTCAAATTGGCGTGAAAAGCTTGGAGTGATTGCACAATGATTAAAAAGCGCCGCTTTTATCTTTACAATGCGCAAGTATCGCCTCACGCGGAATAATATTCTCATCCCTGGGTTGGAGCACCCCAGTGCCAATTCCCTCCACTTGATCGAATGATGCGTACAATGGCCCGAGCCGTCAACGACCGAATCCTTCTCGATAGGCATTGACTCCCTCCCCCGTGCTGCGATATTTTGCACCCTTTTGCATATTATGTTATATTTATCACGAGGAGTGTCCCATTGATGATTGAGTGCTTGATTGTATGATTTCAGCTGCCAAATCACACCATCGAACTTCACGACTGAATTCGCTATACCATCCGTATCATCTGGATACTTGGCGGTTCTCTACTGTGCGATTTACAAGAAATTTAATCCTCGCACAACTTCTTTGTGGAATCAGCTGACCCCAGTTATTTTTCCGGCCCGATACACTTTAGGGACCTTCAAGGAAAGAGCCTACTCCTTGTGAGGCGATAGTCACTTACTGCCAGGTGAGTCGCGTACTCGTTTACCCCCTCTTCTATAAAAATAAACCACCAATATAATGTTACGGAAGACGTATTAGAGAAGAATGAGAGCTATGCCACACTTCTCAAGTGGAACAAGTAACATTTTAAGATTTATTGTTATTAAATTTACTTAAATCTCATGTTAAATTTAATACTCAAAATTACAACAAGTGTTTATCGAATTTATGAAAAGATTTTAATCATGTAGAGCCTATGTTTCTGGAACAATAAGAATATTGTAGTAGTGCTACATTCAGTGTTAGTTGATAGATGTCGTATCTTTATTATAAGTCAAATTGGTAATAAATCACAGCATGTGTCTGAGTATTGAAATCAGTGAGTAGACGTATACTGACGGATTCATAAAATATTGTGTTGTTTATCGCTCAGATGTAATATTTCGAATATTGTCCGGGCAGTGTCGTCCACATGACACAGGTGTATATAAGTCGACAGTCGATACTGGAGTTCGCAAACATTGGTAGTCAGTTTACTGTACCCACGGGATCAGAGCTCCTATATAATTATCAATGCCATCCCACCCTCTTACTGTTGCACCCTTCTCATATAGACTGATATAATTTATTGCGAGTATTTGTTCGCACTTTTGTACCGTGCTCATATTATCTTTATTTATTTCCTCGCAACTTATCTTGACACCTTAAGTAGTTTTGTAAGTCTATAAGAAGTAGAATATCTCTTGGCAACAGTATAGCTGGTGATAAGTAAGGTCGGATATTGGCTGCTAGGTTTATATGCCCTTTTATTCGTGTCATAATAAAATAAAATACAGCTTCTAATGTGAAAAAATATACAACGTAGAGTCGGTACGGATACGGGCTCGAAGCATTCTCTATGTGACAGCCGATTTTTAGTTCGTGCATTGTTTACCAACTGAAACTACTGCGGCGTTTTATAGTGTTGAATAAAATATCGGAGCAGTCCCTATACAGTGGGTTTGATTTAACAAATGAATAAAAGAAATAGTCGCACGACATTGCATTAACTAATTTAATATTATCGTACTATAACGTAATGAGTAATAATACTAATTATGTCTTCAAAATTAGGTCTGGACAAATGCACTCTCTAATCCTTCACACACGTAGTCCGATGGGACGGCGATCCAACACGATCGGAGGGATATCAAGCTCGATATAAACTCAGTACCCACACAATTTTCGTGGCACGGGGGTAAAAACAGAGTCAGTTTTCCGACTCCGAGCTGCTTCTGCCAATTTTTTGATAGAAAACTCAATCGTTGCTTTGAGCCCGACTCTGGTGTTGGCCAGCAGTCGCGCTTACAACCACTAGACCATCGAAGCAATCAAATTTATAAGTGTAAGTCACAAAACAAATATTTTATTAAAAAAATATTAAATGCATTAGAAATCGTTTAGTTTTTTTTTATAAAATACTTTGAATCCGAATATATCCCAAAATTAGTAGTAGTTTCTAAAGAAATTTTTAATTTGTTTCATTTTTGGTATAAATCCCTTTCTGCGTGGAATTCCATCTGAGTTCTTGCCACCATATTACCAAAGAGCAGATCAACCCTGCTTTGTTACGGTATGAAAGATTAGAAAGCCTATATTATATATTTATCTGACTGTGACTTGCAGCTATTAATGGCCGGCAGTAGTCACTCATCATCAGATGAACTGTTATTTGTTGAGAGCTTAGAGTAACTATGATTTCGTTTTTAACTCCACAGAGTACTTATCCATCGTTTTACTTTACACCAAACCACTATTTAGAAAGCTTCCACTTACTTCAAACTGGAAGAGCATCTCAATTCGTCTGCATTCATTTTTTACTTATGTTCGGACGTACTTTCTTTGTATATGAACCAATTTAAATTTTCTATTCTTCTTCTTCTTCTCTATAATTCACTTCAGGGTTGGTAATTTACAGACATTCTAGTTATTGATGAGTACTTACTCAAGAGTAAAAAATGCGTTGGAAAAAAACTTAACTTTAGAAAATAAAAAGAATGATATCATTTCCACATAATAGCTTCCGAATTCGGCGCTTTCATTTATTAATACACAGTTTATTTTAAAAAACAGAATTTCAATTAAACGGACGCCGTACTGCTTTATTGTATATAAAAAAGAATACTTTAATCACGGCTTTATTTTTCTAACAATAAATGAGAGCATTAAAAAAGCAATTGTTCAAAGTACGGGTCGACTCTCCTTTGAAGGCATCGTACCAAGTTGACTAGGGCGTATCAAGCCAGGGGGCCGTGTATTTATTTACATGTAATTAGGTCGCTGTCAGTGATCGACGGCGGCGGCGGACGTCCGCGCGGAGGTAAGCAATCCATTACACTGCTGTCAAGCCGGTACAGCTAAAGCTACGTATTCACTATGACCGCAAACATCTCACAGTTCGTGGAACTGATTAGCTCCCGGACTATGTTATGCGCCCGCACTGTCTGGTGAAGGTGCTTATTTCACGCTTCAGCATCGCTTCTACAATTATAAAATAATGTATCTCTTTTACAATTGCAATGTTGCCTACTTTAACTTTAAGAAGATAAGTTTACCTTCCTATCTAAATATATAATAAGTTTATTTATGTAAAAGTAAAAAGTAAAGTTACAGCCTATAAATGTCCCACTGCTGGGCACAGGCCTCCTCACCCCTCTGAGAGGGTTTTAAGACAAATAATTGTTTGCCGCGCTGCCCTGCATGTTGGCGAACTTCACTTGGCTTCGAAATATTTTTTTCTTATTACTCAGACATGCAAGTTTCCTCACAATGTTTTCCTTCACCGGTGAGCACGTATTAAATCAGCACGGAAAATTGCAATTGACAATTTCATTTTTGCCAACGGGAATCGAACCCGGGTTGCTCGCGTACTATGAAATTAACGTCGAGCGCTAACCGTCTGACCTACCACGGCTTCTAATTATGTGTAAAATTTTAATTATATCGATCTTAAACAATTTATGGATGATATGCAATTTAAGGTTGAGGTACTTTTTTGTCAATGACATTGTCATTGAAAAGTTTCTCTACTTATAATTATTTAACAAAGCCTAAATAAAATTAAGTTACAAGGTCTTACAAAACGAAATCAAACACCTACGAATCAACGAATTAAAATCAAATCAATGAAAAGAGACAGAAAGATAAACACACCTTGTATTTACCAGTCTATTAATTTGCTCGGCGCACATTCAAATAGCAAATTGAAATGATTATCGAATAAACAGAACAGTGTGAACGGGTCACAACAATGCCGCCAGCTCATGCATATAGCTCGCCAATATGGACGTACAAACAGAAATTTAGACCAATTCGTTGGTCCAATATGCCTTACATCAAATATTAACCCATATTGATTCATGTGTTTAGATAGTGTATAAGTATGATTTAATTTTACAGGAATATTACGTGTGTTGTTATTATGACTTCACCCTACGCTTTTCTGTAATAAACTGGCTTAATAGGTCAACAAGGTATTTTCTTTTCCCACTAACGGTAATTAATTAAGCTTTTATTTATATTTTATTTCGTTTTATGACACCGCTATTCCTTATAAATTTAAAGGTTTTTCTTCATTAGACTGAAATAAGTAAACAATCCACTACACACAATTCTATTTTTTTTTCTTAACCTATATTTCCAATAAAAAAAAATTAAATATTTAAACTATAGACTTTCATATTATCGACGTTTTACATTTGCATTTGTTTTAAGGTTTTTTAAAAGTTGCCGATTTATATATACATAAAAAAATATAAGTTCAACCCCTACTGTATTATACATACTATACCACCATATTGAGCAATTTATGAAGGTGATATCAAATAGGATAACATTTTCCTCCCCTTATGAAAGTAAATAAAGCAGACCACAACATAGTAATCCATTCAATGTATCACTATGTAACTCGTTCTCTTATCTTACTGTGTAGAGCCGGGCCGATCTGTTACCAATATTTAGGCAAAATACAAATATTTTCTTGAAGTACTCGAAACTAAACACTATGAGCTATTACACTAAGTCGATATTCAAAAAAAGTTCGTTTAATTTTACAACATTTTACAGTGGATGATCCACATGATATTGGAAAGCTCGTAGTTGCATTCACTGGGCTGCACAAAATTTTCTATAAGAATAAAAACAAACAAGATAGCCATCGAACTAATACCGAACTTCGGTTCCGAAGCTGAAGCTTTCTACGTGAAAGCTTAAGCGATAGAGATTGAAAGACCGACGTCATAAAAGATGTTACAAATTTAATACTTTGTATGAAAACATTTTAAACATTTAGTGTTTTAGTAATCTTTATAAAAGTTTATCTTATACCTCAAAATAATGTACAGAGGTATAGATAGATAAAAGATACCAGAGTTTCACGTTTACTGACTTCCTATTAATGGAACTAGATCAGCCAACGGTCACAATAACCAATTAACGGTTTGAAAATTAACTAACTAAGATTCTTGTACAAAAATAAAATCGTGTGTATCACCTATTTTGACCTTACCTCTCATTGCTTTTAGTCTGCGCCTATGCACGAGGTTGGCAAGTTAGGTTTCAACCAAAACAAGGTTACCAATAAGCCTTTTAGCACGTTTCTTTACTAAGTCCCACGCTACTAGGTGCTAGACTTTTGCAGCAACAACCCATATGTGTACTTAATACTTCATGCATTCATCAATACTTCATGCAGGACCAAACTTCCACTTAATATCAAGTAAAAAGCTACCCCAGTGCGGCGTAAAGTGCTGCTTATGCTTGAATACCTAGTTTAATTGCGGCTGCTTTAGCCCTGGCAATAGTAGGGAATAGAGTGCAGAGAGGGCGGATCCTTAAGGAACTCCAACACTTATTAGAGACATATAGGGACGAGAGCCATAAGAGCAACCTATGAATTAAAACCTCAACAAACTTAGTGACTCGTTAAGACAATTTTTTTTATATATACACAAAATTAAAATTAGTTTGAAAAAAAAAAGTTACATTAATTCTGTTAATACTAGGAACAAACACAAGCTAGTAGTGCCAGTTACACGCCTCCACCAAGTCAGTAATTGATTCTTGGGGCAATATGTACGTTTTAACAACAAAATCCTAGAAAATTTACAATATTTGACCTCCACCAAGGTCAAAATCTTTATTAAACAAAGTTTGTTTAAAACGACTTATTATAATATTAATGAATTTATAGATGATAATAATCCCTGGCAATGCGCTACCAAGCTATTTATAATTTTTTTAACGTTTTTCACTGTGATATTACACAGTTACAAAAGTTGGCCTGCACGAACTTCAAAGACTTTATTAGACTAAGTTTGTACAAAGAAGATTATTACAATATTAGGGAATTTATGAATGATAACAACCCCTGAGAAAGCTGATCGCTATCAAGATATTTCTAATTTGTCTTGTGTTGTTAATTGTGTAACATACATGATTGTAAGCTGTTATTTTTTTATATTTCCGCTTGGTTTTCTACTAGTTCTTCCCAGCACCAGAGGTTCTTCCCCGATCCAGTGGTAAATTAAAAAAAGTGACTTTCGATAAGAATTATTTATAATCTACATTGAATAAAAACTTTCTCTTTCTCGTAACGTATATAAATATATACTGTTATTTTTTTTAAATAATCTCGCTAGCTTTCTTGCAGTTTCTTTCCAGGACAGAGGTATTTTCCGTACCAGTGGTAAATTAAAAATACGAGTGACTTTCAATAAGTATTATTCATCTATTATTATTTAGTTTCTATTTATATGCCATAGAATTGGACGAGCTACAATTTACGAGGACTCGGAGAGACCGTTCACTCTAAAAGTCCTTCACTCAGTCAATCAGGCCAGGGAATAAGCCGTACGCCGGAAACTTGCCTAAAAGGCGTGCCAAGCCTTTTCAAAGGCTCTCGAGACATCAAAGGAAACAGCAAGTGCTCACCCACTGTTCTCATGGACCTCGCCACATACGAATATGTGAGTGGCATACGCTAGAAGGTGCCCAGTTGACCAAATTCGGCGTAACCATCACTAGCAGTCACTGAGGAGGTCATTTTGTTCTAGGTTTACCATGAGGACAGCGTTCAAAATACACTTCAGTATTATTTCATAAACCATTTTTACAGAGCGTATGATTGTTTTTATATTAGTTTTAAACAGATACTGGCGATGTAATACTCGTAATTAGCTGTCATATACGATTATACAGTAATATTAAAATTGTCCTCAAATCGTATCGCTTCGACTATGAACTTCTTGAGCTTTTGCTTTCCATTTTACCCACGTAGAAGTAAAAAAACTATTTCGATTTCAAGACCTGTATCAGAAAAAATAATTCATTACAGAGTTAGATCATTAGATCAATTCCAAGGGAACCGTGAACTTTTTCAAGTGGAAAAATGGCCTATATCACTTCTCCTGCCCATCTGCCGTCTACCTGGAGTCAAACCTACAAAAACGCTTTCGCATTTATAATATTTGTATAGATGTGTCGATATTGCGTACTGTAAAGACTCATTTAAAAAAAACTTCTTTTAAGCTAGCGTTATAGCTACGCAACTGAGAAGAACTTTCTTACTTGTAAGCGCTTTTAATACAATACCATTTAAGTTGAAATCGAATGCATAGGTAAGTTAAGTCTATTTCAATAAACGCATCACATTAGCTGACAATTACGATTGATTTGTTCGAGTGATGGGGATATTAACTCTTACGTTTTGTCTTTCTCGTGTGAATGGCCAGTCGTTGTATTGCTCCCAGTAGATCTAACTCCTTTTTTATAGAATAACGATGACAAACGAGCAAACAGTCAATATCTGATATGTGGAAGCTGTGGCCCATGCACATCTACATTTACCCTCGGTTAAGTGTCAAAATACAGATGCGTTGTCACCTCTGAGAATTGAGATGGAATACCACGTTTCCAGTAAAAAGGCTGTCCGGTTCTCTACATTCACCACATGAAACACAGCAGGAATAAGCTGCTATTTTACGATAGTCGATTCGACCATGTCAGTCGTATAGGGGCCGGACTTGCGTCCTACCCTCTTGATAGTAAGCAGTTTTGGTCCCTTTCGAAGGCCGTCTAAACCAACTTCGTCCGTCCCTTATTGCCATCTATGTATCAACCTGATGGTACACTGCCTCACTCCGCGACTGAGAAAGCAAATTTATTTGTATCTCTATTTGTGAACAATTCTCGTCTAGATGCTGGCTCTGAACAACCATCAACTCTGCCTCGGTGTGATTCTTCATATGCATATGAAAGAGGTACGTGGAGCTTTGCAAAACCTAGACGTGAACAAGGTCAGCAAACCTGATAGTATTATTGCAAGGTTACTTAAGCATTGTGCCCCTGAGTTGTCTCCTAATCTGACGCGCTTGTACCGCTTTTCTCTTAAAACTCGAACAGTGCCCAAATTCTGAAAGCTTGCCGATGTGTAACCAGTACCCTTCTCGGGTACTGGTTGCACATTAAAAATGTAAGGTAAGTTGCCGCAAATCCATACTCTGTAAAGTTATGGAAAGGGTAGTGAATAATAAGCTGCTGACATAGCTTGAAACAAATGACCTCCTCAATGATCACTAGTATGGCTTCCGCCGGGACGGTCCACTGCGGATTCTTGGTTACATCACGCACTTTTGGGGCAAGGCCATCGAAAAGAACGGTGAAGTTTTCGCAGTTTCACTTGATATCTCGAAGGCAAAAGCCTACTACCAAAAGATAGGGGCACGTAAGTCTGATGAGTGCTGCCTACGGCATCCTCGCCGAATTTTGCAACTGGTTATTTGACTTTCTGAGTGAAAGGTCGCTCAGGATAGTCATAGATGGCTGCTCTTCTGTACTAATGCATATTAATGCCGGAATTCCTCAGAGGTCTATTCTCTCTGCGACTCTTTTCCTGCAGCACATCAACGGCCAGCTTCTACCAGGTACTATTGGGTATGCAATTATGTGACTTATTTTGAGTATATTGTAGTCTATTGAGTTTTTATTTGTTAATATTTTGTTTTATCTCTCTCGTTGGTCTAGTGGTCTTAAGTAGCGACTTGTGATCTTGATATTTTGGATAAAAATCTCGTGTAGGGCCATAATTAGTTGCGGGCTATTTTGCCAAGACATTCCTTTTTTTCACTCCCGTGCCTGAAAAGTCTTTAGACCCACGCCTTAGTTTTCTCCGCTCGTGTCAAATTGAACTAAATCGAACTATTGAAACGGAGTAAAAGAGAGTGCACCTGTACTTGCGCATACACTCGGGTATATAAATAATCCGTCCTGCGTATATGGCTAGCCTCTGTTGAGATTGACCGCCGTAATCGCAATTCGATATGGAGGATATTATTATTGAACAGATTGAACTGGCATTATTTTACATATGTTTTGAAAAGTAAAGTGTATGCATGAATATGGAATGGAGTATAATTTTGACGACAGCTTCCTGTTATCCTACAAAACTAATGATATTTTTAATATTTAATGGAATTAATAGAATCTCACTGTGGCCAACGAAATAAGCACTCTTGGAGCTTGATTTCAGTAGTCTAAGGAAGTGCAAGTGCAGAGTTATATCAGGGTAGTCCCTTTTAACAAAATTCACTTATCAAGGTTTTTAAATTCTAAGTCAGGTTGGTTGTCAAAGTAGATTCAAGTGAGCTGTTACTTAATCACTCGGCGCTCTAATAATTCTAATAGCGAAACTAAACCATCATATTTTTTCTCTTTTCATTCTTATACACGTCAGTCGTGACCACGAGACAGAATTGCGATACAACAACGCTGCGTGCTATTTCTCTTTTGGAATATCCTTCTTCCCTTAAAGTTTCAATTCTTGCTCGTAAAACTTCTGATAATCCTCTTAGCATTTTTTCAATTACAACTTTCCTTGAAAAAATATTTAAAATCCGCTAAAATTAACTGAGCTAGATTTGTGAACGAGCGTAAGCTTAGATTGATTTTTTTTATATGGAAAAACAATTGAATTAGTTTTATTGTTTTATTTTGTAATTCTATATTTTAAGTGAAGAAACTAAAAAGAAGAAGAAATTATTATAAAGTCTACTGTAACAAAAAAGATTTCAAATTTCCAAACTAATAGCAAACTAATTTTGATGTGTATATGCATTGTTAAAATTGACATTTCATAAAAATGTTAATATATTTTGACAGTTAATGTACTGATTACAATATAAGTTGTAAATATTTTTGCAACTTGCCATAAAAAAACAGCCCAGAGTTTTTTTAGGTTCTTTTCTTGTAGATTTAGACGTGAATGAGCTTTAGGTCCTCGAGTGGCACCTCGCACCGGTAGGCGAAGTGTGAGATGACCCTCAACTATATGGATAGACGACTTGGTAAGATATGCAGAAAGTTGATGGGTGCAGATGGCACAAGATCGTGCTCTGTGGCATTCCTAGGGCGTGGCCTATGTTCAGCAGTGGACTTGTAAAGGACCTGTAATGATGATGATGATGATGACCTTTAAACAGGCTGAAAAGGGGATTTTTTGGTAGTGACGATTAACCAAATAAACATAAAATACAATTTCAATTTAATACATTAAGGGAGATGAAAGTAACGGATTATGAACGATCCGCTGACGGGACAGCTTATTATTGAATATTATCTATATACTATTCCTCGTACTCTATTTAATGTTCCCGGTTTCCAATCCAACTAAGTTTTAATTTGTTTGTGATAGAAGCAGTTTACGATCTTAGTCGAATGACCAGTTTAAACCAAGGACTTTTTAGTTTCGCAGTCCGCATCTTTAAATAACCGTTTGCGAATGCTCAAATGTTTTGAGAGAGAAATTAAGGAGGAGGGAGAAAGAATTCTGTAGCTGTGAAGTTATAAACTAAATAAAGACACTCACTAAGCTACACTCATCTGTAATTCTATAACCAATTCTCAACTTACCATACAAAATACAGCAGCACTAAGCTACTATTTTACGCTGCTATTACGTGAGAAATTGGTCCTTCCGCGGTCGAACCGATCAATATGTGCTGCAAACAAAATAGCTGTGGTGTGGGTTTTTTATGGAACAAACGTTACAAACGAGTACACAGTATATTTAATCAGAAGTGATGAATGATGTCAGTTGATCCTGTGACCCTATCCTCAATTGAGAATCGAAATGTGCGACAGAGTGATGCGCTGTTACATCTAAGGACTACGACAGAATATCTCGTTATTAGTAAAAAGGGTCTGTGATTTTCTGCACTTACCATAAGAAGCTCAGCATTATAACTCTGGTATTCAGTGAGAGCGTGATCCTTCCTAGGTCGAGCCTTTCGTGCTTCAACCATAAACTTAAAATCAAGTATGTTATTACGACGTCTGTTAAATGTATCTAATGTGAATTCAAAGACCAAGTATGTTGGTTAGTGAGCGTCCTTTATTACAAAAGAAATTTTTAATGATTTGTTCTATTCGGCACAAAAGTTGATAACATTTTTTACGATTTACAAAAGACGAACTTCCGTCTGGCGAAGTTTGACAATCTTTCTTAGTAGGCATTTATTTAAGAAGCTTTATTATTAATGTGGCATGACAGCGGCTGCTTTTTTTGGCAAATAATACGCTAAGTACGGACACGACCATACGGCCGGCGGTGTGGCGTCGGTTAACGTTAAAATGTTTCCGTTTTTGGCGTTCTCTCAACTTACTTAATGTTTCCAAAACAACGCTGCGAGCATTGTTATACTTATTTGCGACGCGAACTTCGGACACGGGTGCTCGTGTATGCAAAATTAGTAAAACGTTTTCATCAAAACAAGAAGTCAAAAAGCGAAATTTAAAAAGATGTACATAATTAAAGGTTTTCTTTTATTGTGAACGCACTGTCACATTTCGTACACGTACATATAAGTATTTAAGTATTTCTTTCCTTCTAAAGAAATAAACACTTTGTTTTTTTTTAAATACTAGCGTCAAGTTAAGCGTATTTGCCGTAAGGGCTTTAAAATACGCAATTGCACTATAAGTCCGAAACAAAATTTTCGCTACTCTTCATCATCGGTCCGAGTTTAATGTTAGTTCTATTTTTAACTAATCTTTTACGAGATTTCATTTATCGCATTTTACGGATTCTTCGAATAAGAAAGAGCAACAGGTCAATGTTAGATGTGTCACATCTTTTCTCCCGCTTTCGCGTAATCTGTGGGAGTGAAAGGGGACGGAAATGTGTAACAGGAAGCCAGGGAAGCGCGCGCTATTTGATTTGAACAATTAGCGCTTGCATTGGTAATAGAGTGTGCTGTTATACAAAACTAATTTATATAAATGTAAACTATATTAATAAATGTATTTACCGTTGATAATAAGTGTCTGAAAAAGTGCAGACCATTTATATAAATGCAAGTGAGTAATAATGAATAATAACAAATTTTAAAAATTTCGGTATTTAGCTATTATAAATTTAGAGATTAATTTCTGTCGCTAATTACAGCTAAAACAAATAGCTTTTTTCAGAATATAATGTTAATATTACTTATTACCATGGTGCTGCCACCATACAACCATATGCGACTGTTGTAAGGCTCGCTCCTTCTTTTTTTCTATAAAAATGTAAAGATAAGTAAAATAACAGCCATATATATCTAACGTTCTATTGCTTGTACGGGTACAGGCCTCCTCTTATTTATTAGCGGGTTTTCTGGACAAGGAAGAGTCTACCGCGCTGCCCCAATGCAGTTTGACGGACTTGACATGATCTACGTGTATATAGGGATCACATGGGATGATGACGTGCTAAAATCTCAAATCGTTTTACGTCATTATAAAAAAGATGGAACGCGACAAATATACTATAACATTTAGGTTTTGTATGCCAGAACAAAGTAAAAAAACCCATCAAATATAATTATTGTTTTCACATAATATACAATAACATTTTAACGTTTGTAACATTACGTGGTCAATGATTGAAATACATACATAGCCTACATTTTGTCTGTGGAACTTACAAAACAAACGATTCACATGTTGATATGGGATAATTAATCGACGATTTTACATCTAAATAAGGACTATTTGCTGAGAAAGTTAGACAGCAGACTTGTTGTTAATATAAATGTTCTCCTTGACTATCATCACACAAGGTCTTCTGTTCATTCCTAAATGTTTGATTTATGAACTTGATAATAAATTTAATTATTAATATACCTGCCTATTTTTCAGAATTTCCTATACATTTTAATTCTCGGTACACAATTAATTGACAGCAAAAGTAATTGACAAGAGGCTATAAAAAAATAAACCCGTAAAGATTCTTAATATCTCAGACCAATGACGAGCATTAACGTCAGAGGCGTGAGACGACTGGCACTGTGATCGTCAATCCGCTTGCCAAGTGATTATTAAAATTTTATTTTACAGAATAAGGGTGGTATAAGCCCCGCAAGTTGATATTACGATGGAACCTTGTCACAATAGCAGCTGCGTGACGTCATCCACCGCAAAAAAGTACAGACAACAAAAATTTTAAACTTTTTTTCGTGTAAGGTGTTGCCACTTCTGGTAAAAAAAGTTATAGGTATTTATATTATATTATATACACATATTTATAGCCATTTAAGTATAAATATTTCCTATTGAATTACCTA
>DWHP01000160.1:0-23463 GCA_018247895.1 Parnassius honrathi
TGTGGTACCGCATCCTCAGCCGTAGCATTTTCATCTGATGAGGGAACAGCCTCACGTCGTAGCCGTTCGAGTTCGGCGCCATCTAATATATTTGAGCGCAAGATATACCGAACTTGGTCTGTCAGGTTTTGCTCAGTTATGGTTACAGATGGCTCCAGCTTACCAAAAAGTCGATGCGTCCTTGCCCGATACGCAAAACCTCCAATTTCTCCCCCTCTCACCCTAAAATACGCCCGCAGTTGTTGTTCATCGAGATTGTCTAACACATGCGACGTATTCTACCAGTGGCGGGTGCCGATTGCTGGGCCCTGTATTGACTGCGGCTTTCTGTAGTGATATAAAGATAAGTTTATGGTTATCTAGCTTCTTTAAGCTAGAAAAGAGTGAATGGGGAATGACGCCAAATGCTGATATTATAATAGGTATAGTTTTTACAGTTTTTACTTTCCACTGGCATTTTGTTTCGATGGATAAATCAGTGTATTTGGCTATTTTTTCTTTGTAGGTAGAGGTCAAATTGTGAGTGTTTGATATAGCAATATCTATAAGATAAACTGATTCTTTTCTTCTATCATGTAGCGTAATATCCGGTCGATTATAATGTACGGTCTTATCAGTTAATATAGTTCTTTCCTAGTAGAGTTTGAATTCACGTGAGTCAAGTATGATTTCTTGTTTGTATTTATAATATGCTACTTTTGCATCTATAAGTATATATTTATATGTCTCGCATATAAATATAAACTTATAGATGAAAAAGTAGCATATTATAAATACAAACCAGAAATCATATCATGCTGCTATTATTCATCGTACTGATGAATGATAGCAGATACTTGGTCGTGTCTATGTTTATAGTCGGTCTGTGTTATTGAGCTGCAGGCACCAGTGATATGCTGAATGGTTTCTGAACTATTATGACAATGTCTGCAAAGGTCTGATTGTAGAGTGTGGTCTTTAATTATATGTTTCCTGTAGTTTAGTGTGTGTATAGTTTGGTCCTGAATTGCTAACATAAAGCCTTCCGTTTCAGGGAAGAGTTCTCCACGCCTGAGCCACATGTTAGACGCTATCTTGTCTACGTTTGTGTTCATCAAGTCGCGACGGTGTCTTCCATGTAACGTCTTCTGCAACCAGCTGTTAATTTTATCCTGTGCAGAGATAATACTTTCGTTTTTCTGTTTTCTTTGATCTTTGAGGTTTAAAGGAGCATATTTAGTGTCGGCTTGAACAACAACATTATGAAGCGGACTATTATTGGCTTGTTGATGGAAGAAGTTTCGAATAGCTGAAATTTGAGAGTTATGGAGATTTTTTATATCAAACACACCTCTTCCACCTTCTACTTTAGGTAATGTGAGTCGTGTTGGTGTTTTCTGTACTTAGTCATAAATTGTATTGATGAGACGTTGCAGCTTTATTAGGTTACTTTTAGACCAATGAATTGTACCGAATGAATAAGTTAAAATTAGGTTGGCGAATGTGTTTACGGCTTTTATGATGTTTCGTGCATTTAGATGTGAGTTAAGTATTCTATTTAGGCGTAATTTAAATTCTTTTTCTAATGTTTTTTTTAGCGTGTTTTTGGTAAATCTGCCGTGTCTGAGTAAATCCTAGATATTTATAGCCAGCGTATTCATCTACAGGTTCAACGGTTTCACCTGTTTGGAGAGTATATGAATTTTGTTCTTCTTTGCCTCTACGAATTGATTGTATCCCACATTTATTTTATTATTACGAGGCAATCTATATTGATCTAATCAAATCTAACCTATGTTCAGCAGGCGACTTGATAGCCTGAAATGAATGAATAAATAAAATGCCATAAGTTTATACTATCAATTTATTACAAAGGGGACACTGGTCTCTGGGTGGCGTTTCGTAGTGAGCAGAGAGTACCTAAAGGGTTAAGGGAAAAATTACGCTGTCGCGCTCATCCGCGTGTTGGCGGGTTACATATATCGACGATAATTTGACGGTTCCGCGGCGGAGTAGCGTTTAATCAGTTACAGCGCTGGGGGCTGCGGGTTCGAATACCGCACGGAACAAGTATTTTTAAGAACTACTAATAATTGTTCCAGGTCTGGATATTTGTCCCTATGCAATTTATGTTTGTAAACTGCCTCCAGGATACAGCTAGTTACCGTATATTTATAGTTACCAAGGTTTAGCGTATTATAATAAAAAATATAATATAATTTGTTTTCTTCATCTTCAAGATGTTTGAAAAGTTGCAATTACTAATTTAAAAGGTAGGTAATGGCGGGGATCGAACTTGGTTGTTCGCGTAGTGTGAAGTTTTATTGCGAGCACGTAGCATCGTAATTACTACGGATTTATGTATGTCTGTGTATTATATGTGTATTGAGAAAAGTGTTGTTGTTCTTAGAATCTGACGTTAAAATTTACTCACCTAGGGGAAAACTAGTGACCGACTAGGGATTACAGCACATAGGCTATTTGTCTCCGACCAGTACCCCCTAGGCTATTTACAGTAAGATAGAATGTTACAGGGCGCTAGTACTCAATAATAGCCCCCTACGCTCGCTCATTCCATCCAACACCACATACGGAAGACTTCACTAATTTTCACACCCTTATAATGTTTATACTCCAAGTGTTTTGAAAAATCTTTTTTGTTGTTCCATGAGATTTTGACAGCTTTGTCGCGCAGTGGTTTAGCATAGAGTTGCGACACTGGGGACTGCTAGTTCGAATCTCGTACGGAACAAGGATTTGCATAGCCTAAAAGTAATTATTCCGGGTCTAGATGTTTGTCCTTGTGCAATTTATGTTAAATTTGTGCAATAAGTTCACATCCCTATAAGGCTATGCAAATCCTTGTTCCGTGCGAGATTTGAACTAGCAGTCCCCAGTGTCGCAACTATATATATAGACAGAGACTACAGACTTCCATTTAGCACGATCCTGACATTTGATATTATGTTTGTTATTGATAAAATATTGTTTTTCAATTCTAATTCTTGGGATTATTGACTTTTATTGATAAGAGTCACAAATGTCAACATTTCCACACGGACCTTGCCTCGATAACTCAGTTTTGCACTCGGCATCCATTATTGCGCACGACACGGTGTTTCTTTGCGCGCTGTTATCATTATATAAAGCTGACAGCTCGAGAAACTGTATCATTAATTCATTGAGTGGTGCTATAACAAGATTCGAGACTTATCAATAAATTCCTTCGTTAACGTGAGTATTTACCGCATTGATAACTTTGTGTTTGCGTAAACAGACGTGTTATTTTGATAACGAATGGTTACTTCGTTGTTTTGTTTACGTGTGCGTGTTATTTACGTGTGCGCGATTTTACGTGTGTATAACTTACTGCGTAGATGCGGTGAATGAATATCCACTACGCGTTGGTGTCGTAAGAGGCGACAGATGGAAACAAATCGGGAGAATAGCAGCAGCGTCTTCTTAGTGAAGACTAAAAACAAAAAACTGTGTTTGCCAGGCGTGGTAATTAAGGCAAATGTCCTTCTATGGGAAATCTACGGGGGAGGGCTGTGTTCAGCACTGGACTTTAACAGGCTGTAACCGTACCGTAACAGGCAAATAACTTTGTTGGTGTAAGATTAATTCCAGGCGTGTGTAATTTGCTTGTGTGTGAATTATTTAACGTGTTTATGATAAAATGTTTAATATTAGCCATGAGCTGTCTGTTATGACTATAGTTTACGTCTTTATTTAAAGTCTGTACGAAAAAAAAAGTTGTTAACGCTTACCGGACTAAGTTTGTTCTATCGGTTAATTTAAACTGTTGTTAACTAAGTCAAAAATATGCACTCACAGTGCAAGAAAGAAACAAGTCACTTGCTGATTCAAAAAAAAAATATATCAAAAGTGAAATACATTTTTATTTATTTTTTTATATCTGCTTAGCCTAATCGTTGATTAGAAGAGAATGCCTTTAGGTATTAAGTCCGTCACATGTACTAATTTTTTGCATAAAGGTTTTCACGCTATTGTCATCATAAGCTGCTAAGTAGCTACAAACGTATACCTAGTTGGTGTAAACTTTGATTTCGTTTACAGTTTCGTAAAAAGTTCGTCGACATCTATAGTAATGTATTGCTAGTACTTAATTTCGTGCAACAAGCTTAATAATATTTTTATTTTTATAATAGACTAAGAGTATTTTAAAATTTTTAACTTTAGTTAACCAAATTAAACCCACTTAAGTCATCGTTATAGTACATGCTGTGTTTACTACTAACAAGTCGCTATACTTAACTTAAGAAACTCTTATATTATTTATGATGTAGTTGTATAAGTTTACTGAAATATGAAAAAAATATATTTAGTCCTCTCACAGTCTAAAGCACAGTTTCCCGTCACCAGTTTAAGTACTGTATATTTTATTATTATATTTTGTTAACAATTACGTCTAACTTACGATCGGTGTAACTTTGTTAAGTGGTCATTTAATTTTTATTTATTGATATACAAAGCAATTTTGTCGTTAAAAATAAAAATGTTTTTGACGGCTTCGTAGGGCAGCGACTTAACAATGACTTAGGTGCCGAGGGTCGCTGGTTCGAATCCCGCACGGAACAAGTTTTTGTATGAGCTACAAATAATTGTTCCGGCTTTGGAAGTTTTTTCTTGCACAATTTATGATTGTAAGCTGTCTCCACAACCTGTAGGAAGAGGTCCTAGTACGCAAGTAACGTTTTTTAAACGACAAAAACAATTTAAAGAGGTCAAAATGTTTCATGACATTAAATAAAAGAATCTGTCCAACGTTTACCTCATTTAATTAATTTCCAGTACGTATACCTCTCGACAGTCCAATTAAAATTTTCAATACTTTTTAGTGTCAATTGTGATCACTGTACTAAAGTCACCACACATCAAGCTTTTCACAGGCCGATTTTAAACTAGTAGTGTTAACAAAATACGACCATTTCTATAGTATTAAAATTACCCGACACTTTGTTTTAATTTACTTTAAAAGCAGTAAATTTTAGCCTCAAGTTAATTATCGTCCTACGAATTATTGTCATATTTATTATTCCAGATTTCAACAAGAATAATGTCGTGCAGTAAGGTAGCAGAAAGTAAGAACCTCTGTTGTGAGAAGTGCGATAAGGACGGATATGTCTGTATACCAACAGATGGACAGGCCTGCGTCTGCGTATGCCTTGATGACAAGAAGAATATTATAAAGTGCAGTGATTGTCTATGCTCCGGCCAGAATAAATACAGCTGTGATTGTAGCAAGGATAATTGCAAATGTATTTCTACGAACGGTGCAGCCTGCATATGCGTTTGTCCTGACGAAAGTGGTGGCTTTAAGCGCTGCGATGACTGCAGTTGTATTTCTGTGGACGGTTGCTCTACTGAAGGATGTTGTAACAAAAAATGTGACAATAAGAGATGCGCTTGTATACCAACCAAAGGTAAAGCATGCATTTGCGTGTGCCTTGATGATAAAGGTAACATCATATGTTGTGATGACTGCCGATGTGAGAATAGTAGTACACCATAATGCAGTAAACGCAACTGTGTTTGCTTTCCTACTAATGGAATAGCTTGTATATACTTTTGTTGTGATGAAAGTGATGGTTTCAAGCGCTGCGATGATTGCAAATGTTTTTCCGATGAAAGCATCCCTAACACTGATGTGTAAAAATAAAAAACAAAATAGGCGTATCAGAAATGGCTGTGTACAAATCTATCATATATTATACGGTTTACATATATATAAAGAATAAACATTGTATACATTTATATTACTTACCTAGTTTTGTACTTATATATGGTAATACATTGCCTTTAAACAGTATAACATAATTTTATTTCTTAGTATTATGGTCGCCACACACGGTCAGTTCAACTGATCATTCCAACTGATCAGTTTAAACTAAAACTATTGATATTTTTTTAAATATTGAGTATTCGATTTATCTATAGTTATAAATATATCATACCGGAGTTTTATATATAAGTTTATTTATCGATATACCGAAAATCCAATATTTAAAAAAAGGCCACAGTTTTAATTTGAAATGATAAGTTGTAATCATCAGTTGAACGGACCGTGTGTGGCGACCATTACACTTACTAAATCAATTTTGAAAGCCGCGTATTGGCGACGTAAGAAGAGTCTCAACCCCATTAGCATCCCGTGGGTGTTATGGAGCTGTTGTCGCAGGAGGCGACTAAAACCGCATATAAACAGCAGAATCTTTCTGATAATAGTTCAATAATAACAAAAAAAAAACTGCAGTTGTCAACCCGCCAGTCAAGCGTGGCAATCATGGCAGATCAATAAGCATGGCAGATATGTCCCGTATAGGGATGTCTATGGGTAGACTTCAGCAGAGAACTTGTGGCAGGCTATTTTGAATAAATTAATGAAAGAAATACAATTTCCATTGGTGTATACAGCTTTAAAATACGTTTTTTAAGTAGTAACATAATTTTAAATTTAAATGTGAAGTTAATCCATTTCTAACAACAAGTGAAAGTTAAAATCAATCAATGAGTCACGTTAGTTTAGGAAATTAACGCTCGCTTGAATTTCTGTAATCTCGAGTATAGCTTATTTCTTGTGTTCTTGGCGAGTAAGGTAACATCGTAACGATAAGTATATAAAATATTTCAAGTCCAAGTCAAAACTTTTTGTACATATGACGCTTCTTAAGAACGTCAAAATTTATACCGGTTCGCAAAAACGAGAACTTCTCATGTTAGAATCGGTAACATAATCTTAAATGGTATTCTTATTTTTTTTAAATGCCATGTAACACAGATAGCAATCAGTACCATGTCAAATTTCTATGATTATATTTAATTCCTCATCAACTATACAACTAACTAAGCAACTGAATGAAGCTGGTTGCAAGATAATGAACTTTTTAAACAAGTAATAACACAACAACACAGGTAGTCTAGGCTTGGAAGTTGTAACTGATTACAGTAATAAACGGATTTAGACGGTGTGCGATAAGGTTTCAAAACGTCCACACCGTCTTACAAACAATAACTTTCAATTTTATCTTAAAAATCATTCCAAATACGGAACTATAAACTCAAACTGGTTATAACAACGTAGTAAATTGTACGCTCACTTAATTGGGAGGTCATTATAGGGTTGCTACCTTGTTTTGTCATGCTTATTTCTACAGAAAATAATATAAAAAATTTTTCTTCATTATCAATATTATATCATAAGTACACTACAGTACATAGGCCTCTGTGATCGATTGCTATTTAGCACGGTCTGATTCATCTTCATCCATCGACTTCATGCATTTCTTCTTAGATTGTCACTTGTCACTTCACCCAGTAGTGCCGTGCAACCAATCTTTCCCCTTCAAATAATCCATTGGTTACCATTCTGATCCATTCTTTTACTGATTCTATTATGCAGAAAAATCCCTACTTCAAATGCTGTTAGAAAGTAGTTGTTTACTCATGCGTACAATGAAATATGTTTAAAAAAAGTCCCGCTGGGTTTCTTCCTGGTTCTTCCCAGGACAGAGGTTTTTTTTCCGAACAGTGGTAAATAAAAAAATACTTTTAATAAATATTATGCAATAATCTATATGGAATAAAAATCATTCATTTCATTTCAATAACGGCTAAATATTGCTTTTGTTATAGAGGCGCAATTACATTAATATTTTTAATTTTATATAAATATAATAAAAAAATATCAAAGTCATAATTATTTTTATTATAAGTTTGGTTGAATAAATAAACTCAAAGTATTTATAAAAACTTAATTAAGTGGGAAGAAAAAACGTGAAGCCGGAAGTAGTAAGTTAACGCGGGTTGAATGATGGTAATGCTTAGTTTTAGTTCTGTTTCAAATGTTTGAGATTCCAATTAAAAATTCAAAAAATCAAAATGAAGTCGTACTAACCATCCCCACTTTCTCTCTTTACTGAAGTCGTAGCAATTGATTTCGTTTGTTAGATGTTGTAGATTAGTTATGGCATCTCATTTCTCTGCGCCGTAACTCACGTTGACCGTGACAGGCCGTGCATGAGTCGTCAATGTGACAGCGAGGCAGTGGGCAGGCTTCTTGGGTGGTATATTACACTCGAGACTAAGGTTACTTATTATTTTGGTTAAATCACAGCAGTCTTTTGAATAAAAACATTGCTTTTATATTTGAGTAATATTTTACATATATAGCGTTTCGCCTGTAATCCTCGAAGGGGTAGGCAGTGTCTAACTCGGAATATGTTTAGACGAAAAAATATAACTGTAGATGGAAAACATATCTTATATCCCATGAATCGCTTTTTAGGATATGCTACGAAAGTAAAACGGTTGGAAATTCAGGTTTATTATAAATTCCATATAAAAATGCAAATTTCTACAAAAGATGATAAAGAAAAAAGGAATATGTACACTTATGTGACAGTGAACTGCATTCAACCTTGTAGTTTTCAGAAACGAATTAAATAAAAATGTAGTTTTAAGAAATTAATTGATGACAAATATGTGGGAGATAACCAGTTTTTTTTTATATAAAAATTGAAAACCTTTTACTAGCGATAGTATTGCCAACTATGTTGCTGATATAAATAGGTACCTAGACAGACTCTTCGGTCAAAAAGAAAATTTAGAAAAAAGGAAATTTAGAATAAAAGTTATAATCCAAACTAGAACTCTGTGGAAAATTTTAAGATTAACATAGATGATTTGACGCACTGATAAAATACCCCTATCTATAATCCCTAAATACTCTGGGAGGGTACGGCACACACTTCTCAAATCCGTAAGAAACATGGAGTTGGGTTGGATTAAGTAAGTCAAATTGTTTTCATGTGTTGGGTATTCTTTAAATGCGAGCGTTTTGTATTTCTTAGACTGATTATATTGAGTAGAGTACCAAATATAAGACAAGCTAAACCATCGGGATCCGTGATGACATATATCTCATCTCGATTAGGCTGTCGTGTCACGCTACGAGTAGCTGCCATAAAGATGGTCACACAAAGGAAATTTGATGATATTTGGTGAGCGTAGTCTAGTAAGTATGCTATTTAGGGCCATCTAATTCAAATCGTCACGGTCCGAATGGCAACAAAGTCAGAGATCGGGGATAGGCGAAACGTTGTGCTTCGCGAATAAAACCGGAGGAAGTCGTATTACTGTTTTATCACGGTGGTAAATCACGATGGTAATAATTTTACGTATGTATGTGTGAGACGTATTCATTCTGAAGTTAGTAAACCATAGCGTCAGTGTTTGAATAAAAGATAATATTTATTTGCTCATTAAACAAATATTTAAGAATATAAAAGTTTTTAAATTAAAACAGAGCATTAATATACACCAACTGCGTTATTAGTTTACCACGAATACTCGTAATTTTTTTTTTATTTAGAAGCCATGACATGATTAATTCGTAATAACAAAAAATATATTTTGACATTTTACCGATTTAAAATAAATTATTATAATATTTAATTATTACGTAGTTTCATTTTAATGACTTCACGATTTGAACGAATTTTTTGTGTGAATGTTTTTCATTTCCTTCTGCATTACAACGAAATTTAAAAGAAATTCTATCTTAACCCTTTCCCTACCCCATGAGTTATATATGAACATTTCAATTGTTAAACTATTGTGTATATCACGAACAGGGAAACTATTATCTTTTCAAGAACTTTTAAGCTAGGCAGGGTCTCTTCTCTTCGTAAAATCAGTGCCTGCTTGTCTAGCAGTATAGGTTAAATGGTAGTCTTGTGACTATTTTATTAAACATATTCAAGGATGATTCTATATAAATTTGAAGAAAAATAGGACATTGTGCTTTTAATCTATTTCGACACATTTTAGCTTGTAATATTCCTGAGCCCGCCGAAAAGGGCAAAAAGATTACACTTTTAATAAAAACTAAATGCGACATCAAATATTTAAAATTAGCTTTATATAATAAATTTAAATAATATTGGCTTCAGATATTATAATATATGGCTATGGCTTAGTACTTTGTTTTATTTTTATTCTTTGAAGTCGGCTTTTACTTGTAAGTCGTTTTTTTTCGTAGAGTATTTAGCTGCTCGATTATTTTTTTATTTTCCGCCTAAGGAAAGTTATTAAATTAGGAATATATTGATTTCTCAAATTCTATTTAAAAAAATGAAGCATTGCCTTTTTAATTAATATTATTTTTACAGTGCTACGAGTCGTGGATCAATGCTAATAATCGTCTCGCGTCTGGTTATTTTTTCGTAAGCAATTTTTTTTTACAAATTTTAGTGTTTTGTATTTATATTGTCCACCTGACAATAAGTGCCTACTGTAAGCCAATCTCATACAAAGAAGGCTATCGATGCTGTTACCCTTGTTATGGGATTCCACGGTTAACAATGGAGATCAAAGAAAATAACCCTAAAAAGATTTAGTATCAATTTATAGAAAGACGCAATACGTATAAAATATAACTTGTGCCCTTATTACATGTGCCCGGCGTGCGTTCCAATGACTTTTTGTCAGAAAATTTAATGGGCGCGCATATAACTACTTACCAAAGTTTTATTATAATCAGATAAATGGACTAATATAATATATAATGGAATAACGCGTTCTGAATGAATGGAAAAAATGAATGAATAAGCAAAAAAAGAACAAAAATTCTTTAAGTATTTGATCAAAAGCCTTAGCGGTAATGCGCGCAAAAACTACGAAGTTTCATCTTTATCGGTTGAATGGTCTAGGAACTCATACGGGATATTAGACTAGCGATCCGCCCCGGCTTCGCGCGGGTGATTCTTTGATCTCGACAATAGCGTCAACGGTCCAATTCCGAATCTAAACCATCCAGGGTTTTATCCACCACTCAAATACACACGAAAAAATTAATCAAAAACGGTCGAGCCTATAACGTAACGCACTTAATTTTTTAATTAATTTTTATATTACGTTTTATATTCAAAGATATATATGACACTTCGTTCTACTACGTAGCACTCATTATATATTCATTGTTTCTACGACACCCTTTTCTCAGTAATAAACTAAGAACATAATGTATCCAAGAAAGAAAATATACGACAATAATACATTGTTTTTATGGTAAAATTAATTTTTAATTTCTATTTGAAAAAGATAATTGGAACGCACTTGCACGATTCACCTTGTTAAGCCTTGTCCTTAAGAGCACGCTTCGCACATTCCAGTTCGGTTGGTTCCCGCGCTTAATCTGTGGTTACGTTGCCATTAAAAGTGGTATAAATGCTTAACGATGTGACATCTACTGTTATTATGATGTTAACAGTTGGTATTTGTTGTCTTTGTATCTGACGACGTAAGTTTTGTTAATTGGAACGTTTTAGAAAACTTGTCTTTCATTAATGTTATTTTGTTGTGGGTGTTTAGAGGCCGAAGTAGCGATCTATGGACATAGCATTTGCATTACAATTGCAAATTTTGTATATAAATTAGTTATGTAATGTAATGTAGAGTGTATTTATTACTCAAAGTTATCCCGTGGAAGTCGCGTAAGAGACAACATAAATAAGTCGGAGAGATAGCGGAAGCATCTTTTTGTACCTAATTTGTAATAATGAGTTGGAATAGGAATAATCTTCCTAACTAATTTCATCCATAGGGAGGTAGTGATAGGTTGCCATGTTGGGCTTCGGGGAATTCAAGGAAAAAACTTTTTTCTTTACAGTAGATAATAATGAAGAGACACCTCCTAGAAAATAACCTCGAAATTTATACCGCTTAGGGTTAGGGTCTCCACTTGGGGACCATATGGCTCAGTTCAGTTCTTATATGCACATAACCTATAAAGTTAAATATATATTTAATTGAAATAATATTTAGGTCTTTGGGCAGCCCCGTCTGCAAATATTGGATGTTGGAGCTGGACTGACTCACAATGGTCGATCCTGTAGCTTGCCGGTTGATAATGGTTTTTCGACAATTTGGCTGAAGTCAGTGTGATAACTAATCAGAATTATAAATTTAATAGTAATATTTAACTTTGCATAATTACATACTTTTTTTGTGTTTATAAAACGTTACCTCCACACTAGGATATTCTCCTGTACTGTGTAGGCGGTTTACAAACATAAATTACACAAGGACAAACATCCAGACCAAGAACAATTACTCGTAGGCCATACAAATACTTGTTCCGTGCGGGATTCGAATCCGCGGTCTATAGCGCTGTAACTCATAGCTAAGCCACTGCGCCACGGAGCCGTCAGATGCAATTCGTTTGCACTCTAAACTTGTAAATGATAATGACAGAGGTATTTGTTTACGATTTTGTGCAAATAATTCGACCAGATAAGTGAAATCTAATGACGTACACGTGTAGTGGAGGGGCAAACACGATATACTCACGTTTCGGTGATTAAAAACTGATGTACGTTTTGAAAGAGATGTATGTATAGCAGTTGACTGCCGCAGGCTGATGATGATATATGATGACGATGATGTAACGGTTTAACTTATTACCTGAAAACAAAAGAAAGCATACTTATAGATCAAGTTGCATAATTTCCGTTTGGATGTTGTAGACTTTTGGATTTCAATAGAATTCAATATATTTATAGAACCTACACCTCTCATGCAAGATTCTCATATGCAAAAAAGGTTCCGTTTTTGTTACGATGTGTTTAAAAATTTGTTTTATAAAACGAAAAATATATAATTAATACGAAGAGCATGAAAGAATCGTTTTTATCCGACTTCAAAGTGGCGTAAATTTACAATTCGACTATGATTTTTGTATATATGTTATGTTACGCGATATCTTCATCAATCCTTGACCGATTTTGATGATACTTTTTTAATAAATAGATTATACTTTAGGGGTGGTAAAGTATAAATTTAACCCGAGTGTAGTTCTTCCCCGGTAGAGACGACCCAGTCATTCTACAACCATAACTACAGCGTGGCTCTACCACGTGTATAATTTCATTCATCCATCGTTTTACGTCAATACGTAAAATTCTCGCGTACCTACTATGAAATTTATGGTAAGCGCTAACCTCGTGAGCTACTAGCTAACTAACTAACTAACTAGGCTCACCCCGCCATTGATCCCGCCGGCACTAATGAAGTAGTTATTTGCAATTTTAAGTGTTGACTTGCCACGTGCTGACGGCGGTTGAAAGGTAAACGAAAACACCTTACAATAATTGACACTTTTCCTACAAACGAGCGGTGGATTTCGCCAGTGGTACATAGGCTTGAATTTTATTTATATTTTACTTATTATTCGAATTCATCTTTCTTTATAGGCTAACTGCAATCGATGATAATATCATATACAGGCAGTTAGAGGTACAATAACAACAAATCATAAGCCATCTCAGACCTCACGTTCTGCGATATAAAAGGATGTCGAAAGCATATAGTGACATAGTTGCAGCCACAAAGCCGCAATGGATTGATGTTACCGCACATCGTAATAGCTGAAACCACTATAAAGCTGTCAATCGCGTCCCAGTCCCCGGTCCTCGTCTGCGTGTAATGGCGACTGTTGGGCCGCGACCGTTACTTTGTGACAGTGTATGGCGCATGTTTTAGGAAATTAGCGTGGTTAACACAACTTATTAACTCAATTTCACATTGATAAACTCTTACAAAAGTCAAAAGCAGCGTGATTAGTTATATGTGTCCATGATATTTACTATATACTTATGTGATATAATAATATCGTCCAGACCGAATTTCACGGCTGCAACTCTCTAACCATTTGCACAGGACAGGATTTGTGGGTAGAGAGAGAGGAGAGTTCGAGTACATGCACAAGCAAAAATTCTACTCCAAGACACGTGCACTTTAATCCTCCGCTGCACCTCCGCCATGACTGAAATTCAGTCTGAAGAACATTAATATTGTTATTACATATATATTGGGTAAATTTTATTAATACGGAAAAGTAAATACGTCGAGATGAGTCAAATAAACTGTTTAATACTATCAATACAAATACACGTGGTAGTGTCGTGCTGCAGTTATATTAGAAGTACAGTTGTCGAATGGGTCGGCTCGACCGGGGAAGGACCACGCTCTCACAGAATACCAGCGTGAAACAATAGCTTAATGCTGCTGTGTTTCGTATGGTCAGTGTAGAGAACCGGAGACCCTTTTTACTGGAAACAAGGCATTCCATTTTAGTCCTCACGGGTGACAACGCATCTGCATTTTTAATTCGTAACCAAAGAAAAGATGTAGATGTCTATGGGCCACAGCAACCACTTACCGTTAGGTGGACTGTGTGCTCGTTTGTCACCCTATCCTATTAAAAAAAACACTATTATACGAGTATTTCATTAAGCCCTGTTAATAATAAAGCAAATAAAAAATTAAAGACCGTAAAAAAAGTGAAGCATCAAGAAAGGTAATGGGGAGATATAAATATATGCCGACGCCAACACTTGTGGCTTACACAATGCTCTCTCGAGCGAAGATCGGTTTACATACGTTGAGAGCCAGACCTCATAACGCAGGCTAAGCAAATTGATGCAACACAGGCGATGCGATTAACATCGATAGCCGTAATTTGCTAAACATTACTCATCAAACCGCGTCACTACTAAAAGTTGCAACTGTTCGTTATACTTATGGTGTTTGTGTGTGAACTTGAGACTAGGTAATTGTGGTTGGTTTATAATTGTCGACTATGGAGGTATGAATATTATATGAAATTTTATTACATATCTGACACACGTATTCAATTTTAACCAAACAGAAGAGGTCATCAGTATGACTGTACTTTTTAAACCATAATAACTTAATAATTTTGAAGGTCGGTTGACCGAATTTGATGGTATTATTATTTCATGAACTATAAAACTTGCTCAATGTTACCACATATTTCGTTATTTTTCATATTATGTTGTGCATTGGTAATTTTGCTGTGATTCGCACCGCGATCCACGCCGCAACTTCACGCCGTGACTCGCGCGCGAGTGTAGAGAGTCCATAATATAATCGACAGCAGGTAAAGAGAATACCTTGAAAATGAATCGAATTTTTGAGGGCGTGGCTTATCCTATGTCGGTGAAGCTGACGGACGACTGAAGTAGGGCTGCCATGTCTGAAACCTGCCCCCAGGACCGGAAGCGTAAGTTCCCCTGATTTTGGAGCTTTCACCCCGGACATTTCAATACTTTTTTCATTCACTTACATCTTGATTAAAATGTATTTTACTCCGTACTTGATAGAGAAAACTTTAATTTTAAGCCTCTTTTGTTGCATGAAATAGTGTGTTTAATCGTTAATAAAATAGCGTCGACAGCGCGTGCGGTGAACCCCTAGCTTTTATTTGCATAAATTATAGCAACGCCATCTGATCGAAAACCCGGACTACAATTTAAACCCCGCCCGGACGCTCCCCGGACGTCTTCCAAACTAGGACAAATCCGGGGAAATCCGGACGGATGGCAGCTCTAGTTGCGTTTAACGCTAAACTTACTAAAGTGACGCGCCTTACCTAACGCTTGATTAAGCGACACCAGCCTAATGGTTCAGGATGCAGATAGTCTTTTTTTATAGAATAATGGGAAGTAACGATCCTAAATGGGAAGTCGATGCTGTGGCCCATAGATATCTACATCTAACCTCGAATAAGGATCAAAATGCAGATTCTTTGTAACATCTGAGGACTAGGATGCAGTGCCTCGTATCCAGTAAAAAGGATCTCCAGTTCTCTAAACTTTTTTGCGCTGGTATTCTGTAAAAGGTTAGTTCTCATCCGTCCGATCTGACCCATTCGCGCTACAACTATAATATATTCATAAAGTCGTGGCTTTGAATCCGTTATTCGTCTACTCTCATGAACCAGTCCTAGTAAAAAGGTTTAGAAGCGTTTAAAAGCATAGCTGGATTGCTTGATGGTATGTTAGACATGTAATTCATCTGTAAAGCAAATAAGGACTCTCAATTAAAATATTCAAGAATTAACGTCCTTCAATTTATCCGATATTCATACTCGTGTTATGACAACATGTTTACTAAGCTATGACCTAAGACTAAGTTGTGCATCTACATACCCGACACACGATCGATTGACATAGCAACAATGATGCGGAGACCTTCACCCTTTTTGTTCGAGCAAACCTTGTGAATTACCTGCAAACAAAGAAAATAACGTGTTACAATATCTATATTTACTTATCGAAATTTAATGATCGAGTGTCTAGACGCAATTTTTGTAGTTATATCAAGACATACACACAAGACAAGACACAATTTTTGATCTAACGAAACCTTATTTGTTAATCCATCAAACGGTTAAGCTTACAGAGCGTGCTATAGAAATAGATTTACTTTTTACTGGTAAGGAGGCATTCTATCTTAGTTCTCATTGACAACGCATCAGTATTTTGTTTTTTTAATTACAGATAAATGTAGATGTCTATGGTCATAATTCACTTACCATCAGGTGGATTGTGTGCACGTTTGTTTCACTATAAAAACCCTTTGTCTATAAAAAAACCATACTCTCGAATAACATTCCCCTCCTCATGTAGTCGAGTAAAAAACAAGGTTAATATCGTTAAGTTTGATTTACTTACATCCCTATTTAAAATTCATTCGATTAATTATTAGTGATTTAACGTGATTCCATAATTTAAATAGAACAATGATTAAAAGTAATAAAAGTGCATCTGCTCTCATCACACCGTTAGCTATAAAACTGTATTCAGTTGTGTCGATTTATTCATCTATATAGTGGAATATGCAAAATTAAAGCGCAGCAATGTGAAAATAAATTAAAACGCTGTTTAACTGCATCCACTGGCGTATTGCAACGGTCGTAAACGGATGTGAAGCGTAGCTGAGTTAAATCAAATAAAAGTAATGATTATCTCTTATACTTATACGAATACTATATTCATCATCATCACTGCAACCAGAAGTTCCCTGCAGAATATAGTCCTCCCCCAAGGAGCACCACAAAGCACGGTCCGGAGTCATCTGCATTCATCGACTTCGTGCATTTCCTACAAGGTCGCCAGTACATCTAGTGTGGGGCGAGAGTTTTACGACGCTGTTACTCGAGAACGTCTTTCTCCATCGGTTATCGGTACTTCGAGCTAAAAGAGTATTTGTATTAGAGTAGGCTGAATAACTCGTATTAAGTGACAAACGATGGGAAAGAAAGGTTTCTGGAGTGACAGTTTCGTATTAGTAAAAGTATTGTTTAGCAACCCCATTATATGGAGTGAACACCTAATGAAACATGCAGAGAGTCAATGGATGCAGGTGGCTCAGGACCTAGCATTATAGAAATCTATTTTCAATATTAGAAGTAATAATATCGCGTTTTATTCATTTTAAATTCACGACATTACCAGTGCTTGGTAGTCATCATTATCATCATCATTATAGCCCTTCACAAGTCCACTGCTGAACATAGGCCTCCCCCAAGATACGCCACAAAGCACGGTCCTGAGCCACCTGCAGGTCGTCACTCCATCTAGTGGGAGGTCGCCCTATACTTCGCCTACCGGTGCGAGGCTGCTACTCGAAAACCTTTTTTCCCCAACCGTTCTTCGAGCTATATGACCGGCCCATTGCCAATTCAGCTTACTCATCCGTATTTTAAACCTTGTAATTTGTTCCATGTGACCGATTATAAATTGTATGAATGTACTTATGTAAGTGACATTAATCTTAATGAGTAGGTAAATACCTTTAAACCGAATTATAAATATATTCCAATATAAGTACTTTGTGGTCTTTCGTCTACGATCTTAAAGAGAAAATTAATGATTATCTTAATAACTGTTAAATGTTTTTTTGAGATTAAAGATAACTTACACTAACTAATAATTGAAACTATAACGTTTACTTATGTTGGTTATCACGTCTATCTACTACAGAAACACAACAAACATAACATAACAGAAACGATTTCAATAACAGAATATAATTCAATTCGTACATATTTGTTGGTGTATCTAGCACAATGAATACAAACCATTTCTATGATATTCGGAGCATCGTCTTAAAGCACTGCGAAGGATACCTTTTGTACTGTTAAAATTTCAACAATGACATCGGACGATCCCTTTTGGCCAATGTTTGGTTAGCTGCGCCGACGTATTGTCGACACGGAAATCAATTTACGATAATTGTCGTTTATTATGAAATAAATATGATGCTTTATCCTGTTTCTTATTGTCCCCAAACTTGCCTCCAAAAGACGATCACGTTCCAAAGCTTCCTCTATTCAGTTTAGTGCATTTGGCGTAAATAATTTTTATATTCCGCGAAGAAATGCAATCGTGCGTGCTAGTTTATATATTCGGCAGACATTTGACAATAATTATATCAAAGAAGTCCATATTTCGGAAGATATTAGGCGTAACGAGAAAGGTTTTGACGTAAAGCAATGTCGCTGGATGTTTTCTCAGCTTTTAAGCAGCTGCTTAAAACATGGTTTTGTAATATAAATATGAATTGACCATTGAAATATGAATTTTATCCATAACGTTGAAAGAAGTCGCAAGATATAAACTAATTTTCATGATTATGAAATACTTTTATTGGCAGCCACGAAGTAAATGAAGTGTGGGCACAATTGTATCGGATATATACTTGTCTGAATACAACTGATCACCAGTGACGATCGATTTCAGATCTAGATATATTTTGGTCTTATCTCAAAAGCGTTAAAACTATTATGGAAGAGCGGGAAATATATAATTATTATCAATATAAGTCTTCGCCTGTCCACAAAGTTTGACTGGGCTACAAGTATATTTATTCATTTCGAGACGCGCATTGACATTTTTGATTACAAACAAAATTTTCCTTCGCTTTTACTACTAAGCGGTCCACTGCTGATTTGAAGTGCTCTAAGCTTCTAAGTGTTATGTATATACAGGTTGTTTCATTTTTTAAAGATTATTTATTTATTTATTTATTAAGATATTAGCACTTGAAAGTGAATACAGAAAAAAGTATTTTGTACTACGTAATTCCCTATTATTGGTTAATCCTAATAAACATTTTAGTGACATTTTTCGATGATATATCAATTGTTCAAAGTTGTGATGATAGCTCAAAGGATAAGCCCTCCCCGTAAATTAACAGTATGCGAGCCATCCGGGTTCGATTTATACTGGCATCAATGAATTGATCACTTGCTCAGCTACCGCAAAGTGAAGGAAATATTCGTGAGGAATTCTGCATTCCTAATAAGCGACATGTCAAATTCACCAACACGCAGTAGAATAGCGTGGCAGACCAAATCTCCCATAACGACAGAAATCGTGAGAGTCTTTTTCCTAGCAGTGGGACGTATACGGTACTTTACTTTTCCTACTTTATGTGATTAGTACATACATAGCACAATCTTCAGATCAACTTTTTATTATATGGTTAATACACGTGAATTATACGAGCTTGTACTCACACTCTCAATACTTTAATATAAAAATAAATAGTAAATTTTAAGTTTTTGATATTTATTTAAATTCTCATGTGACTGTTTTGACCTCTTAATTATTAAGAAGTGTATAGAGAAATGCCAGTGTACTAGTATTACAACTCAAATAAAACGTAGTACCTACCGATACTAACTTTAAAATCTCAAATATAAAAAGCAGGATATTACATTAAACCAAGTATCTCCACATCCTGCGTGTTTGTAATGAATTTATGCAGATATTACGGTATGAGTAATTTTCACTCCATAAATGCGTCTCTCTCCCGGTCACGTAATGACTGCATACCTGCATTAAATAAAACCAGCTTCGTATTACATGTAATCAAAGATATTTATCACAAATTTTGAAATCTCTTTTAGCTTGATAAGGATTACGTTTGAACATGTCTTAATAAGATAGTTTGGACAAAAACTTGTATCGTGTTATATTTTAGCCTAAGTTGACAGGTTTTAATATTACTATTATAATCTTTCACATGTTGTCATCCGAACTGAGGCCTCTCTAATAGACTGCTAATACAATCAGAGTGTATACTATGATTTTCCTGCATGTTTCAACGAATTATTACTCCATTTAGATCTAGAACATTTATTCCTCATTGGTTTTGGTTTATCTGAACAATGTAATGAACCATTGAAATTATCAATGCACAAAGGCTGCTTTACCATGTCAAACCAAAAACTAATGAAAAACGCCAGGAAAACTGCATCCTGGGAAATAAAAAAGTATATGAAGTCCAAAACTAATTGAATAATTAGACTTTTAGTCTTTCCATAAATTAGACAAAATACTCAGCGGTACAATGCACTTAGGTGCTTACTTTTACTTGTAACAATATTTAAAAAATGTGTTGATTCATTATAAGTTTTTAAACATTCTGTATCACTAAACGGTATGAAACGACAAAGAAATATACAAAGCACTTATGTGCTTACCTTTACTTGTAACAATATTTAAAAAATGTGTTGATTTATTATAAGTTTTTAAACATTCTGTATCACTAAACGGTATGAAACGACAAAGAAATATACAACGCACTTAGGTGCTTACTTTTACTTGTAACAATATTTAAAAAATGTTTTGATTTATTATAAGTTTTTAAACATTCTGTATCACAAAACGGTATGAAACGACAAAGAAATCTATGACCGTCAATAACGAGACGAGAGACACAAATTGACGTTTTACGCATCAATAAATCCTTTCTGTGTACAATGTTTAGCGTGAACATATCACTTTGATTTCTGTACAATTAGGAAATAATAACTTGACTTTGCAATCTTCAGAACATCTTAGGTCTGCACAATAGAGCTTTTAAATATTTTTATTTGAATTCGTTGAACGATGTTAAATTCATGACATTGTGAGCTTGAATATACAAATAATTAACGAATACCTTTCATAAAATGGCTTCATTTAACACAATACAACAAGTATCTATTCTCATCATGGGGGGATTGGCAACTGCGGTTATTTTGTGGTACAAATCAGGAAGATGCTGCCGATCATCTCCTGCCAGTTTTCGTCTATCGCATTTTTCTAAACTTCCTAATAACAGCAATTGTACAACAAAAAAACTGCGGTTGCCAACCCACTCGCCAAGCGTGGCAACTATGGCAATATACCTCCCATAAACAACGACACAAATAAATCGCCCCCAGTCTCCGACGGCCCAGCTGTTCCTGGCTACGGTGGCGACCATGGTAATGGCGGGACAGGGGGTGCTAAGAGTCTTCGGTAGTGGTTCAGTTTCCACTTAACACGACTCGACCTGTCAATATACAACGCACGCACCCTGAGGACCGACGAGAAGATCCTGGAACAAGAAGAAGAGATAGACAAGTTGCGCTAAAATATTATATGATTATCCGAGGTCCGAAGAGAGGGGGAGAACACGGTGATTCTCAAAGTCCCAAGAGGTTATTGGATTTATCATTCACAAGTCTCTCATTAACAACGTTGTAACGATTGGGAGTGTGACGACGAGGGTCGCGTACCTTGTACTCAGAATTACAAAACGGTATTCGCTGATGACCATACGTGTTTATGCACCAAACCTTGGCACATCCCGATGAGAAGGTGGAGGAAATGTATGAGGATATTTCTAGAGCCATGCATTTCTCCAAAACCCACTATACGGTGTTAATGGGAGACTTCAACGCAAAACCGGGCACAAGAAAGAAAGGTGAACTGAAAGTAGGGAATTTTGTGACAGGGCAACGGAACCCGAGGGACCAGCAGCTAGCCGACTTCATGGAGAAAGAGGGACTCTTTATGATGAACTCTTTCTTCCAAAAGTGGTCCCATAGAAAGTGAAGTGGTTGAGCCTCGACGGTTTGGCAAAAATGAGATTGACGTCATTATGACGACTAGACGGCAACTATTCAGTGATGTCTCAGTGATCGCGAGGTTGAAAACTGGCAGCGATCACCGAATGGTTAAAGGCACACTGAACCTGAACGTTAAGTTGGAGAGGTCTCGTCTAATCAAGTCAACGCTCCGTCCCCCTCGCGCTCTAATTCAAAGTCCCGAAACCTTTCAGCTCGAATTACAAAACTGTTTTTAGTGCCGAGAAGGCCGCAATGCTGTAGATGATATAAATGACAAGCTCGTGGAAACTGTCCATGCGGTCGGAGCTAAGTTCTGCAAGAACCGCCGCAGAATAACACAAAATCTCTCCAATCACACTCTTAACCACATAGCTGCGGGACGGGAAAGAAAGTCATACCAAATAAAAGGCTTAAGACACTGTTCATACAAGTCTTGATTATCCCAGGGAGTGAAGACAAAGTGCTTTGTAAACTACTCCCAGTCTTTCCTCATCATGCCGAGATTATACCACTTATTGACTCCAAGTGACAGCGGCATAATATTATTGTTACGAAAAGCAAAGAAATTAACAAACAGTTGCTTAATCAGTTCGGACTTACGACTATTCGCAGTCCGGTAATTTATAGATTTGATGGTAAAAGTTATTAGTGTCTTGATTGTTTAGACACAGCAGTTTGAAAACGGACTAGATCTCAGGCATTGAAGATTTTAAAAAAAAAAAAACTATATGTAGGTAAACGTCGTACTAAACTTTAATAGAAAAACTTTTACATTACAATACGTTTTTTTTTATTAGTGAAAAGTAGTCCACTTGTCACTTATTGTTTAGAATCCGTATGGAATTATAGGCCCATCGGGTTCGAGATTGAACCTCGATAACATCTCGAGCCTTTTCAAACCCGCGACTTAAGATTCCGAAGATAAGAACATTGTACGTTTCATTGTTACGGACAGAACGTCGAAAGCGAATTTTGAAAAATTGAGAGATGGTGACGGGAAAAAATTGAACTGATTTGTAGAGGTCTGTGTGTCAATCATTAGTTTTTGTATATAACGGTATTCATAAATTCTTTGGATTATTTTGTAAAAGTTTAGTTGCAATCACTTTATTAATGATAATAGTTAAATTGATGGATTAATTTAATTACAATAAAACAGGGACTAAGTAAGTCTTCTACCTCATCGGCGCCGCTGGTCGGTGGTCACTGATCACAGGTTAAGACGACTCACACCTTTGACCCGTCCTCTACTACAAGTTTCGCTATCTTGTAACTGTCCTATGTTAATTGTAAAATATTTAAGGTCTTCGGTCAACATAGATAAATTAATAGAAGTAGCGTGAATTACCGTAGTACTGTTAAAAGACGCACCACAATGAATGCGGGTGCTGTATTGGCGCTTTTAACATGACCATCAGAAATACATATTAGAGAGTATGTGGATTAATTAATTACTAATTTCTTTCCTGCAAATAAATATGTCTGGATTTTTAGACTGTTATTGTTAATTGTATTTGAATATATAGATCTAATGTGCCAGACATTTTGATCTATCGGTGACAACTCTAAGCCTATGTGATTTCGAGCCTACTGAGAGTTGAGACTTAGTCTTAATATCTCTCTTTTTTTAAAGGTTAGGGTGACAAACGAGCACACAGTCCACCTGATGGTAAGTGGTTGCTGTGGCCCATAGTCATCTACATCTATCCTCA
>DWHP01000161.1:0-23446 GCA_018247895.1 Parnassius honrathi
TTGTGTTCTTCTGCGGCGGGTCTTGCAGAACTTAGCTCCGACCGCATGGACAGTTTCCACGAGCTTGTCGTTCATATCGTCCACTGCATTGCAATCTTCTAGGTACTGAAAGCGGTTTTGTAACTCGAGCTGAAAGGTTTTGGGATTTTGTATTAGAGCATGAGGGGGATGGAGCGTTGACTTCATTAGACGAGACCTGTCTAACTTAACGTTTAGGTTTAGTGTGCCTCTAACCATTCGGTGATCGCTGCCAGTTTTCGCCCTTGCGATCACTGAGACATCACTGAACAGTTGCCGTCTAGTTGTCATAATGAAGTCAATCTCATTTTGTCGAACCGTCAGGGCTCGACCAGGTCCACTTTCTGTGGGGGGGCTTCACACGTGGACAATAATCTAGAACCGGAACATTTATTTGCAGAACATGCAAATTATTTGCATTGTGTTTTGTGTGGGAATTGAACCAGCCTAATTAGCTAATGAGCTATTACATCATCATTCAGAGTTTCAGTCCCACTCCCATGAGAATATAGAGTAAACCTGTGGTGGACACGCCCTTTTTTTTAGAAGAGGTGGTAAGCGAGCATGCGGCTCATCTGATGGTAAAAGTCGACCCCCGCCCATGAACAACTGCAACACCAGGGGAATCGCAGGTGCGTTGCAGGCTTTTTAGAAAAGAGTAGGCTCTTTTCCTGAAATTCCCCAAGTCGTATTGGTCCGGGATAATTGCTGGTGGTAGTCGATTCTATAAGAGCATTGTTCAAAAAGGAAAACTTCTTTTCGCACAGTGATGGATCGCCAATCATCCAGATGGTATGAATAGTATCGCGAGTATTGTCGTGACATGCGATGGTGAAATTAAGAGGCTGGAATCATTCCGAACAATTCCTCATAGCATTCCCCTTGTTAGATGCGACAAAAGACGGATGCAACATATCTTCGCAGAGCCAGTGCGTCAAGCCCATGAGAAAGAGATCGGTCGCCGACTATCCGAACCGCTCTGCACTGGATGCGATTAAATGGAAATAGGTGATACTGGGGAGCCCCGTCCCAGAGATGGGAACAGTATTCCATGTGAGGTCGAACCTACGCCTTGTAAAGTTGCGGGAGGTTTGCTGGCATGAAATAATGTCCCGCTCTGCTGAGCACGCCAAGCTTTTTAGAGGTTTGGCATTATTTACCAAGTGACTACGAAACAGCAGGTCGTTCAATATATCGATGCCAGGGATTGTGATACTGGTGGAAGAAACAAGGGGAGTGCACCGAAATTGACACTTTTATATGGCATTGGTTGACAAACGAGCACACAGTTCATCTGATGGTAAGCGGATGCTGTGACTCAAAGACATCCGTATTTATCCTCAATTAAGAATTAAAATGCAGATGTTTGTCACCCCAGAGGACTAAGATGAAATGCCTCGATTCCAGTAAACTGGGTATCCGGTTCTCTATACTCACCATACGAAACACAGCAGTGTTAAACCAGTCGAGCCGACCCATTCGTGCTACAACTATAATATAGCTGCAGCGTGGCTGTACCACGTAAAGCAGATACAATAAAGCGGTTATTTTTAGTGGTAAACGCGAAAACTTATATCTTCTGGGGATTGAATTAGACTAGATTAAGTCACCCGTAATACGAGACTTTGTTTAACAAAATCTGGACATGAGACGGAAGTGCGTTCCGGTACTCGTCGACGTTTCCCGAGAAATATTGGCACGGCTGCTGCAAAAGCATGACCAGTGCTGACATCCGCGTAGCAATGAATTTTACCGGTTTGCAATATATCATTGATATGCACCCTTGTGGAAACACCGACGTTAATAAGCTTGTAATCGGAGCATGCACCGTTATGTCCGATCTGCGTCAAAAGGCTCCTTCTTGGACTCTATGCCTCCCCTTTATTAGTCAGGTACACCTGAACTAATAGCATTAGTAGACCTGTGAACTATAATCCTTTCATGCGTTGAGACTTGCTGAAGTGACCGAAATTTGACCTGGAGAGCACTATTTATTTTTGCATAAAGTCACTAAATATTTAATCATTCGTACTTAATGGATTATTTAAGAACAATAACTACAGTCTCAGTGACAGTTACGGCATCCAGATATTTTTCGCACAGTTTGTTTACTCTTTTACACCTCTTTATATACACAATCTTTGGTAATTGCGAAAACCTTTGACGCAGCTTACCGTGCTTTGATGCTGCATAAAAATATTGTAGTATTGCTGGCAGTTGGTTACTAGGTGGAAGAACTTTCTTCTATCTAGAAATCCGTCTGAGTAGGTACCACTCTTTCATCTATTTCTTGTTGCCAGAGAGCAGTGCTTGCGCTACCATTTTCCTATCTCAAATATATAGAAGGTCATTAATCATTATAATTAGGGCCTGTGAGGGAATCTACGTTAGTCTCTAAAGGTGAAATCGCACCTGTAGCCATCTTCGTTTAAAGCTGGTGTCCCAGTACAGCAGCTTCTAGTACAGCCTATGGAAATTCACTGCTGAAAATAGAGCTCCCTATAGATTGCCTCTTAACGGAGATATTGGCTACAGTTTTGCAGGCGGGTTGGCAAACGTAGTTTTTTTTTTTTGTTATTACAGAGATAATACTGCCTATCTCCTGGATTATTTTCTTTACACTTGATGTTAAATAGGTGGGTGTGCTGTGGCCCACAGATATCTACATTTATCCTCGATTAAGAATCCAAACGCAGATGCGTAGTCACCCCTGAAGCTTAGTCTTCAGGGGTGACTACGCATCTGCGTTTTGATACCGTCGGGATATAAGGTATTTAATATTCTTACACCGTCTTTACTACATGATAAATTTACGTAATATTTTGATAGAAACTTTTAATAATAAAAATCAAAGCTTTTTTCCTTAATTAATTCCTATGATGCAGATAAATGTTTCGAGTAAGCTTTTATAATGCTTCCTTTTGTTGTACTTTATAATTATTATCTGCTTCCTTTCATACAAGAAATAAAAATACAAAGCCTTGTTTCAATCTCAAAACCATCAAAACGTTACTCGACGTGATCAAAGTCACAAGTGTCAACAATCTTTTATCGAGCTTAAAGCTATCGATAGGGCTTAGTCCGTTATCGGCGTGTTAAATCCAAATTAATAACCTTCCTTGAACAGTTCCAATCGAGTCGTTTCGTTGAGGAACGTTAATCCATTATGTAATTGATATATCGATCTTTGGAGGCTTTACTACATTAACCCGGGGCGTTAACGCCGATTTGCAAATGAACGAGAATTATTAATTTTCCAACAGGTTAATGCTTATGAATAATTTAACTTAGGATTGAAGAACGATATACGTTTTTGTCAAAATATCTATAATGTACTTTTCAAAAAATGTATCTACAAATAAAAAGAAAATGTCTATTTGTAATGTCAAAATAGCTTCTTATTAAATGCATCGAATACACGCTTCTTAAAAGTATAACATAAAAAAACAATTTTTAAAATTTGTGTCTGTCAATCTGTCTGTTTGTTTGTTTAGCCTTATCTCCGAAACGGATGAACCGAATTTGATGGGGCTTTCAATAGTAGATAGCTAATATTATAAGGAGCCACTTTGGCTACCGTTATTTTAGAAAAATAATTAGGGTTCCGCGCAAAAAAAAAAAATTAAAACCCATGGCATCCAATGGTAATAAATTTCGCGCGAATAGCTAGTTCTATTGTATAATTAAACATTACGGATATTTTTACCCTTTACTATTTTAACATTTTTACTTTATAGTGTAAACTTTGTATAACTTAGAAATTGACAGGTGTGTGTCATAAAGGGGGTTGAGGAAAAAAACAGAAGAGGGCAACAGCGTCTTCCTTAAAATTAAAAAAAAACACTAAAATGTGTGGTTCCCGATCCGTCAGTCACGCGTGGCAACTATGCCAAATGGTGCCAAATGAACATTAGAAAATCCATTGAGGAAGCCTTTATCCAGCGGTGGACTTTGATATTTTGTGACGGTAACGGTGATTGTTACCTTAGTTACTTTTACTTTCTACTCAACTAAAAGAGTATTTTCGTAAAGCGTAGAATAAAAAAAGACCACGTCGTAAAGTTCACAGTACGAAAGTCTCTTAGCCTAAATTGATAAATAACATTTTAAGCGCTAATTTACAATGTACTTGGCGGTAGAGCGCGAACGAACAAGGTATTATCTTCTAGTGCACTAATTCCGTCGTTCGTTCTGGTTCGTGCCTCCCGATCCAGCTCACCGGCTCTTTTATTTTGCAACTTGTCCCTATGCTTTTTCTTCGCAAATCTTTCGCAGTTAAATAAAAGTAATCTAGTTTTAAATTGCAATTAAAAATTTCATTGGTGTCAGTTGGAACGAACCCGGGTTGCACACGTACTGTGAAATGTACTGCGAGCGCTAAGCCCTCTAGCTGCCATGATTTAAGTGTTGATTTACCACGTGTTCGACGGTGAACGAAAACATCGTGAGGAAACCTGCTTTTCTTAGAAATAAAAAAAATATTTCGAACACATCTGCACTGCGCCAACACGCATTTGTGCAGCGCGGTGGACATTTCCTTGCCCTAATAATTTTAACTTTTTAATCTAGTTCGGCATTCCAAATTTATCTTATTTTTTTATTTATATTGTGATACAAGGACCCAAACATACAAATACTTACACTATTACTATTGAATGCTATTCTATTGTCTGATCCGTGTATTGCTGCGTGGTATCACACAGCCTTCCACGACAGTGTCACTACACGACACCCTTCGGTCAAAATTCTTCTTTTATAAAAGTCTCATCGGGTTGAACTGAATCAAAAATGACTAAATGTTAACTTAAAAAAGAAAAAATAGCTTTTATTTTCAGAGATATGATCATATGATAGCCCCATCGTTCCCTATCTAATATGCTCACATCAGAGGATTTGTGACTAATAGATAATTAAAAATCTAAGCGACAAAGCAACAAGACAACACAAGTCCTAATGCCTCGCCCATGTCTTTGTGGTTTAATTTTAGTTTCCTCATCGGTGAGTCTTTTCTAAATGGATTTAGAATGGATGTTGGAGATCCTCTGAAATCCTACATTCTTCGTGGTTAGGAGAATCAGTTATTTTTATCAAGAACCCCAATTTGCTTTATGGTTTTTAAATAATAAAACTAAAAAAGCACACTTCTAACACATAAACGATTTTTAATACAAAACACATTACACCTTTTTTATATTCTCTGTTACTGGATTCATAGTGATTCATTTGACTGATAGAAAATGCTTTTAGCATTAAAACCGACTTTTGATCCTGTACTGTTCGTAAGGTTTAATAAAGATAAAATGAAAATGTAAATATATTCACAAACTATAAGAGAACATTGTAAAATACTTGAATGACACACTAAAGTACTTAGGCGTAGTGTTGGATGAAAATCTGACATGGTACCCTCATATTAATCAGTTAGCAGGCAAAATAAGAAGCTTGGTATATATATTCAAAAAACTAAGACACGTGGCAGACTATTCTTTACTGAAGACTGTTTACTTGTCATTGGCACAGTCTATCTTGTCGTACTGTATAACCTCATGGGGTGGAGCCCGTAAAACTCATCTCATAAAATTAGAAAGAGCGCAGCGTATATTACTCAAAGTAATGACATTTAAACCATTTAGCTATTCTACAGATAAACTATATTCAGAATGTGACGTATTGACAGTTAGACAATTGTATATAAAAGACACTGTTATATTCCAACATGAAAAACTTACATATAATCACGAATTAACAACTAATCGCCGGAAAAATAAGGTCTGTCCTACTTGCCATTTTAAAACATATTTTATAACTAAATTTCAATGCTACTTAGGTCCTATGCTTTACAATAAAATAAATAAAATTCTACAAATCTACCCGCTTAACAAATATCAATGTAAAAAACTACTATTATCTTGGTTAAAAACTCTAAATACAGAAGAAACAGAAAATTTCTTGGTCACTTTAAAATAATATTCCATTAGAATATATTAACTATCTACTAAAATACTTTAACTATAATAATTAAATTCTATAAATTATTTCACTTATATAGCTATTTATAAAATTATTTAATCAAGTCCAAACGTAATTTAAAAAAAAACCCTTGCAAAAACTATGAATTAAATAATTATATAATATGTATTGACTGTTCACTGTACATTGCATAACTTTTTGTCAAATACCTGTAGAATTACTAAAGTTATATCATATATCTTTGCAATACTTCATTGTAACTTATCACCACAAGAAATAGTTCTCTGACTTATGATAACAATAATCATTTATTGCATTACAAACTAAGAAATTAAAAATGTTCCTATATATAGTAGTCTAACCTTTCATACGCATTATAAGTTAGTGTGACGGTAATCGCAAAAAGTGGTAATGTGTTTACGAATTTGTAACGTAATACATAGATTGGGTGAAACATAATATGTCGTATACTTTTATAACTGTAAATAATGGTGTCTTTGGAAGTGACTAGTGTCTAAGATACAGGCTCGGCCATAAAATTGTATAGATAAGTTATAACTCATACCATTTGTTGAAATGTCGTAAAGATAAATAATGTAATCCTTCCTTTGTGTCAATAAAAATTATTATTATTATTATTATTTATAATAAAAATATTCTATTCTATTTTAGGTTTTTTGTCGTTTAAATTTCATAAAAAATATCCCATTGCTTGTTACTTATCAGTTTCGATGTTATTATTGGCACAAAGATAAAGTTACTTAACCATCGTCTTTCATAAGAGACCCGATTAAAAGCCTTTAAACTTTTAAATCAATTAAATACTAACATTTTCATAATTCTCTAGGAATCGTTAGACAACGAAATTAAAACTCTCCGAAAACTCTTAGAACTACAAAAGAATGAACTGAAAAGTCATTACCAGCAGCAACTAGAAGATGCTGTGCTTGCGAAACTTAAAGAATTCCAGATTCAACTCGACCATGCACAGAGGGAAATGGAGAATGATGCTCGAAGTAAAGAGAACGCAATAATTGACACTTACAATAATCAAATTGCGAGGATCGAAGAACAGTAAGTTAAACTCAAAACCGGCATATCCATATTGGCATGGCTTGTGAGGTGGAGATCAAATCTAGAGGTCAATCAACGCAGTCTATTAAAGTTCTTTAGACCGAATGCAGGTCATGACGGCCAGTCTCAACCGAGGTCATCCAAGTACGTCCAAGGACGGGTGCACTCTATTCCCACACTCTCCTGGCAATCCGACTTGACCAGGGAGAGATCAGGTGCTGGAACAACGGCCGACTACTCTGGGCTGCTACTGAGTATTTCTTGTTAAAAATACCCAATTACATATTTTCGCTTGACCTGGGATTTGAACGCGTAATCTTACGACCTCAACATTAATTAGGCAGTCAAACATTGGCCGTATATAGGCCTCAAACTTCAAGTTTACTATGGAAGTATTTACTTCAATTTAATATCATTACAATGCAGATGATGGAAACCGTATTTTCTCTTTCTCATTATTCTATTTCAATTAAAGTTCTCATTCTTTTATTCTTCATCAGCCTATAACAGTCAACTGCTAGACGTGGTACCCTTCTATTTTAGGAAAGATTTACTTTAATTGCCAAACTTAGCACAAGTGGTGATCTCAGTACACCTTTCACGCTGGTATACTGTTGGTCTAGGTAGCTTACATAATATGTCTTATATGAGATGGTATATCGCCAATCTATCAAGACTCTAGTCCTAAAGCCTTTCCTAAAGTCGCATCTTATGAAACGCATGTGGTAAAATTAAAAATTTTGCACTACCGACTTCAATATAAATAAAATGAAAACATCATCAATGTATTCGAAGTTAATTAAATACGCATTATTAAGAATAACTCAAAAACTACTGGTCAGACCTTGATCAAATTTATATGGGACCACACGGGAAGCACCAGCTTTCAAATAAAAAAGCATCAGAAAAATCGGTTCACCCAGAAAAAAGTTCAGAAGTAACACACAAATCAAAATACATACAGCCGAATTGTGTACCTCTTCCTTTTTAAGTCAGTTAAGAATGGAATGATGGAATCTGATCGTTCCCACCATATATTTACGGGTCCGTAGTTAAACAACAAGGGATCCCTATAGTTCTGCCATTACCGCCCGTCCATCTGTCCGCGGTTTTTCTCTGAGACCCTAGGTGCTACAAATCTGTAATTTGAAATAGTTATAGATATTAATTACACGTTCAAAACTGTTTAATAAAAGCTTGAACAACATTTTAATACAAAATTCTCGTATTTTTTTTATAGAAGGATGATTTTTTTTTAATTTATTTGGGTAAATAAACAATGGCAAAATAAAATATTTGAACAACAATGATGATAAAAACAATCTTAATAACTGTGACACTAATAATATTTACCACAGCACCGACCACCTGATGAAAAGAGGATGCTGTGGCCCAAAGATATTTATATCTATCCTCAGTTAAGAACACAATGCAGACGCGTTATCACCCCTGAGATCTAAGATGGAATGTCTTGTTGTCAATGAAAAGGTTCTCCCGTTCTTTACACTTTACCATATTATATAACACATCAGGATTAAGCTTCTATCTTATTTTACTCTGGTATTCTGTGAGAGCGTGGTCCTTCCCCAGTCGAGCCGACCCATTCGTGCTATTACCATAATATAGCTGCAGCGTGGCTCTACCACGTTTAAAGTAAGTACGGAAATAAATAATATTATAAACGCGTGAAAAGTTGATTGGTAGTGCAAATACATTAACAAATCAAGAATTTGTTTTATAAATATAGTAGGATCTGTTATATGTTATATGCTTTGTTAATGAATGTTACATTTTGCTTTAACAGACATAAGCTGGAGGTGAACATTCTAGAAGAGAAGCAGAAGGAAGAGATCAAGCTGTACAGGTTGCAACTGGCACAGGCCAGCGAGAAGATCGGCTTGCTAGAGGTTCGTGTTTATTTGATAGACAATTGACATATATTAATGTAAAGTGTGACCATGTATTGGCGGTGAAGATATCCACTACCCCAGACCAGAAATCATAAACCAGAAAATGGGCAGCAGTGACTTTATGATAACAACTCAAAATTATAAAAAACTGCAGTTACCAAATCGACTGCAAAGCATGGCAACTATGGGAAAACTTCTCTATGAAATATCTCCATATTCAGCGTTGGAATTTTATGGGCTGTAATGGATGGACGGATGAGACATTTTAAAATTTTCCGCGCGCTCCTATGTTCGACACAGGTCGTAGTATTGCCTTAGCGATACTGCTGCTGTCATAAAAAAATGGGTTTCAATTGAGCGATTAGTTGTCTCTCTCACACGCGTGGCCTTTTTACGGGGCTTTCGAGAAGACGATCGCTCCCTTTCTAACCTGTAGCAAAATGTTCTATAATGAAATATAAGTACGATTGTGTATATATAGCAATTAGTATAGAGAGATAAAGCCAGACTTTAGGAATGAAGTTGTCGAGACCGGAGATGCGCAAGCGATACGTTTGAAAGTTCATTTCACGTTTCAATATTTATTTACTCTGTGTAGCTTAAGCGATTTAATATTGCGAGTTGAAAATTTATGCTTTTTTAAAGATTTTTGGTGAAAATGGAGGATAATAGTGTTCTTTGTGATGAATTGAAGTGTGTTAAAGTGCTAATCGGAGAGGAAAAGATAAAATATTTAAACTTTGTTGAGAAAATACACGAGGTCAAGAGTGTCTTTCAGACTTAACAATTATGGCTATTAAAAAACAGTTATAGGTACAATTAAAAGTTCACCAACATTTTACGCCGACGTAACCAAATCTTTCCTTAAGAAAGAGAGGCGATTCCATTTAGAATGTAAATAATTTGTTTTTTTTTTTGTACATTGTTTGTACTTTGTTCATGTTTTACTTTTATTGATGTATTGTATGTAAATATCTTTTTCTTTTGCTCAAACAAATCCAAACGGCTTTTTTCAAAGCCACCGAAGCTATGCAATTGATGATATGTATACATACAATCTACCTAGCAGTAATATGTCTTCTGTGTGCTTTGTTAAACACGTCCTCGACAGCACTGAATATGAACCTGAAGAATGGAGACAGATCAAAATTGGTGTATTTTTATAAAACTTAAAAACAGCAATCTCTTTATCAATTTATGTCTTGGGCTTGCCCTAGTTTGGAGTTAGGAGCCCTAGCTTCGCCACTGGACGTGAGCACCCTTAATGCTGTAAGCTGTCGAGGGTCCGGGTATTGTACACCTGATCTTACAAGTAGGGGTTTGAATACTGTTGCTTTCTTCTATAACTATTTATAGTTGGATGCAGGGCTGCAGTAATCACTTATCATTTGAGTTGTTATTAAATCGATGGTTACTTTCATATACTTGTTGGTCTAGGGTTCGAAAACGCAATTGCTAATCATGATGTCCCAGGTTCGTGTTCTGGTTCGAACCAAAATCAGTTAATGGTTTTCTGTCAAAAAATTCTCAATAGCAGGTAGCCCGGAGTAGAGAAGTTGATGGTGTTTCTTTACTCCCGTGCCTCGGAAAGCACGTTGTTCATGCACCTGATCTCCCTCCGGTTGTGTCGAATTGCCATCCCATCGGACTATGAGAGTGAAGGAATAGAGAGTGCTTTCGCAAACACTCGTGCACTATAATCCTCTCCTGCGCGGATGGCTAGCCTCCGTCTGGTCTGGCCACCGTTTGGAGATTGAAATACGTTATAATCGATTCCATTACAGCTGATTTTAACAGCTGTAATGGAATTGAATATAATGTGTCCACTTCTTAACATTGGCATTTTAAGATAATTGATAGAATCAGACGTTACTTTGCGAAAATTCATTATAATAAAGATATTAAAATTTAATTCGCAACCATCCGCTTAATTAAATACAATGATGTGTCTTACCTTTGTTGGTTTCTTAGCGGTCAGCCGCCGTAGTCTATATCTCCTGAGGATGCCCCGTATTGAGGCGAAACACGTTTCGTATTATCCTCGATGATGTGTCTTTCCTGAAATAGTGGTGTTGGGAGTGGTGGTACTGGGACTAATGGTGACGCAATCGAGGGAGGGCGGGAGATGCTCTTCAATCCAGATAAGACACATCATTGTATTTAATTAAGCGAATGGTTGCGAATTACATTTTAATATCTTTATTGGCATTTTATTCTAAGCATTCTATGGAGGCATAGAATGGTTCATAAGTAGGATTTTGTCATAGTTGCCACGCTTGGCAGGCTGACTGGCAACCGCAGTTTTTTATTATTTTGAGTTGGTGTCAAGATTTCTTGCTTTTCTCCTGTTTCACTTCCCTCTGTCGTCTCTTACAACACACGTAACAAAGTGGAGATGCCTATTTTCATAATATTTTCTATTATATAGGTATACATTTTATATTTTCGTATAGTGAATGTAGAGAACTGGGGATCCTTTTTACTGGATACGAGGCACTCCACCTTTATCCTCAGGGGTCCCATATGCATTTTGATCCTTAATCGAGCATTTATGTTGATGTCTATGGTTCACAGCATCCATTTACTATCAGGTGAACTGTTTACTCATTTGTCACCGATGATCTATTAAAAATTTTTGTTGTATCATTTTTATTTGTGACCTTTCTGTATATTTAACAGAACAAATTGGAGACATATCGACGTCGACGCGGCCAAATAGCCTCACAGCTGCACAGCATCATGGAGGCTCAGTGGCGACAAGCTCTGCAGATCCTCACCAACGGCCATCCTGCCAGCCTGCCAGCCAACCTGCCTGTAAACCTACCAGTATGCCAACAAAACCAACCACAAACCGGCCAACAAAATTTAATCGACAACAACAATGCCAACCATGGTGCATCTATAAGCTTCTCATCGTTGGATCTTACTCGACCTGATAGTGGTATGTTCTCATTTAGATAACGCTTATGGTATGCATCATGTAATCTTTGATCACAAAGTTATTTACTTAGTTTTGTTTAGATTTAAGATGAGTCTATTATTAAATACTCTATCAGCATCCCAGTTTAAATCTATCGGTATTGACTACCTCAATTGTCTAGTGTTTGTAAGCGTGACTGCTGTTCGTGGGGTCTAGGATTCTATCCTGGGTCGGGCAAAACTAATTATTGGGTTCTTCTGTCAATAAAATGAGGGTAGGAGAGGGAATCCACGACTTTTGTTGCCACCAGAGCAGCTCCATATATTACCATCATCACCATTACCCGCCACAGACCCATGTCACAAAGCACGGGCCTAAGCCACCTGCATCCATCAACTTCCTGCGTGTCTTACTCGTCACTTCATCTTGTGGGTCGTTCTACATTGCCGGTATATATATATATATATATATATAATTAGGAATGGGCCGGATGTGGATTTCACCGAATACGAATATTCGGCCGAATGCTCGGTAAAATTTTTACCGAATCGAATATTCGGCCGAACATTATTTGGCAGGATAACCTCGGGACCCAACCAATTTATGTCAAACTTGTTACCGTAAAGCGCGTGGGATTAGCGCCGGACAATGCCTTTCCCTCCCCGTCACACCAGACAGTTATTGTATCATCTAGTATGGAGTAAATTGCTGGCGCATGCTTATGTTTTGACTATTCTTGTGATAAAAAAAGTATTTCGTTGTTTTATTCTTAGTGAAAATTGATAATTATATGATAAAAATGAGCGGCAGGAGATTTACTATTTGGACTTATTTTTGAGAAACTGACGACCAAAGTAAAGTGTAATGTACTAATGTAATGTAATGTTTCTTTGTTTAATTCCAAAAACATTTTATCAAGTTTCTATTTGCCATAATCGGAAATAAATCTACAGTGCCTCAAAAACATAAGTGCATTTGAGGCACTCTAGAGCAAGTAGATTTAACCCATAAATAAAATATACTTTCAACAGTAAAAGACATCGCATTACTCAATTCATACATTTCAATACATTGGACACTATGAAAAAGAATGTTCGGTGATTTAGCCGAATATTCGGCTAAATACGAACATACAGTAAAACTGCCGAATATGCCGAATACCGAATATAAAACGAATAATCGGTCCATCTCTAGTAGATATCATGTTCTTATCTGATTCTGCCGTCTACAAGCAGCCATCAGGTGAACTCTGAATTCACTTGCCACTTCAACTTTATAAAAAAGATTGTTCGCTTGCTTTACCATACTGGCCTAAACGAATATTAAAACTTAAACGAAATATTAGTATTTTTAGCAGTTACACAAGTCCACTACTGAACATAGGCCTCCCTAAGGATTGCCAAAAGGCACGGTCCTCAGCTACTTGCATGAATCGACTTCCTGCATGTCTTACCAGGTCGTCACTCCATCTAGTGAGGAATCGCCCTACACTTCGCCTACCGGTACTATGCTGCCACTCGAGAACATTTTTTCCCCATTGGTTGTCGGTTCTTCGAACTATATGTCCGGCTCATTACCACTTTAGCTTACTTATTCGTTAGGCAATGTCGGTCACTCTGGTTCTACTGCAATATTCTCATTTCTAAGTTTATCATGCAGAGAAACCCCGAGCTTAATCCTCTACGTAACTCGCTGATCGTCCTCATACGGCCAGCAGTGAAGGACCATGTCTCAGATCCATAGATCATCACTGGCAACACGCACGCATCTCGCTTTTAAGTTTTGAAGTATCGGAATCGACTACCACTACCGATTTTTCCGGACCGATACGACTTAAATTAAGACTCAATAAAAAAGCCTAAACCTCTTTAAAAAGTCGGCAACGCATCTGCAATACCTCTGGTGTTGCAGTTGTTCAGTGGGCAGCTGTAATCACTTACCACCAGGAGAGCCGTATGCTCGTTTGCCCCCTCTAAGAAAAATGTAAAATTCAGGAAAGTTTGAGTAAACGAACCACGTGTTTTGCGGCATTAAAATTACTAGCAGCACTACAAAAAATTGTCGTATTCGAAAATCGTAAATTCTTTATTTTTATTTTTCTTACATGCACAAAATAACCAATAGTTGGTAGGTGCTAGATAAGGTTAGGTTACTAGATGGTAGGAGTCTGGTCTCAGACCAGTAGGAAATTTAGTGGGAAAATGTGGAATTAACCGTAGATACTACCCTGGAGTAGATATTCACTTTGTAGCAGAGATTGTACTGCTATGTTTCAGTCTGCTGAGTAAGTGTATAGAGAGCAATTATAATTACACGCTGTGAGTATTTCATCTTGATAGTCAAACATGACAACGCATTTCTAAACTTTTTTTTTAAATTGGTTGTAGATAAACATCGACTGCAACAACCACCTACTACTTCGTTTGTCGCTTCAGATTATAAAATATAAAATACTAGGTTGATCAATAAGTTTTTGTAAACGCAATGAATCTGGTATAAATATATATAATTATCGTATTTATTTTTCAACGTAATCGCCTTTAAGCTAATATAGCTTGAATAGCGTTTTCAAAGTTGGTTGATTCCCTTGGAAAAATGGCTTGGTGCTGGGACTCGAACAAGGCCTTTACAGCACACATCACCTCACCCCTCATCACCGTTGAATTTTATACCACGCAAGTGCTTTTTCAGTTGAGTAAAAAGATGAGAATCACTCGAAACTAGGTACGGAGAATGTGGTGGGTGTTGCATCAACTGAAACCCAGCAGTTCGGATAACAGTGTCTGCAACATTAGACCAATGGACAGGTATATTGTCATGATGAAAAAGGACTTTGCCACGGAATTTTTCTCAACGGTTATTCTTCAGTTCTTGGCGTAGTTTTTTGATTAATAATGATGAAATAATCTCCGGTTATTGCCTCTCCTTTATTTAAATAGTCGAAGATTATTATACCTCCCACATATCTAAAGACAGAAGTCACTATCTTTCCAGCAGACGCAGACATCTTAACTTGGCTGGCGGGGAAGACGGTCTTTTCTGCACCTTGCTTTGGTTTTTCGTCTCTGGGTCAATATGGGTGTATACGCACGTTTCATCTACGGCTACGAAACAAGGGCCAAAATTAATACGGATCTTCTTAAAAATTTAGTCTTGCTCAATTTAGCTTTGAAATGTCAACTCTTGCTTTCTTTTGGACGCCTGTTAACGTTCGAAGAAATGAGTGTGAGTTAAAATAAACTGAATTGTCCTTAACGAAGCGCCGTTAATTAACGGATGATCACATGTCGGTATACCTTAACAATTTTTTCGATTTTTTTTTGGGCGCGTGTCTCTATTGTAGACGTTTCTGCCACTGTAGTATCAGTTCACACTTCTTCGAAAACACTTTTTGTAATTTTTTTTATATTAAAAAGATATAGGATTTGGGAAAAAAAGTACGCATTTCTATAACTCACTGATAAGCGTGCTATTCCGAAAACTTATTCATTAATCAACCGATATAATCGTCTTCAATCTCGCTCTTTTTCATGCTATGACTTTTCTCAATCGTAAAAATCAATACTTTTGTTCTATTCAAAAAGAAGAACTGCAATGTTGTCAATACTGCTACGTCACAACCGGCAGGTACTGGAAAATGATGTACAGCACCCACTTTAACATCGCATTCTGTTCCTCATCTTAAGTACAGTGCACTTAATGTACAGTTATTGTTGAATCCGGAGAATATTCTATAATATCCGTGCATTGCAACCGACGCAGCCGACTAATTTGACGTCACATTTAAATGGTGTGAAATTTGGATGTAATGCTTCGATATTATGATAATCATTATATAATATCGTTCTCGAAAAAACTATAAATAGGTACCTATCCAAGTATTTATGTGTACGGGCGGTGCCCTCGCGGCGTAAGTATCCCATTTCGTCCGTTAGTGTCGTAAAAGGCGACTAGGGAAAATGCCGGAAAATACTCAGTTTTCAATAGATGGCGCTAAAAGCAACTTGTTTACGCCGGACAGGGAGTAACGTCAAAGGTGCAAAAAGACCACCACCACCTCACCGACATAGTTCACTTTTCTGCTAGGAAAGGCAGATTATGGCAAAGATATTTACAGCCCGATGCAGGAAGAAGATAGGCTTCTTTTGGGTGTAGTTAGTGCCAAATCATTAAGTAGCACACTTACGCAACATATAAATAATAAGTGATGAGTTTTCATTTACACGTTATACTGTAAATATTTTACATACAGTTTATTGCATGTTGCACTTCGCACCCACAATATCTTCTCTGCTTAGCCTGAAGGTAGACTGGTAGAGAATACCCTGTTGCATTAAGTCCGCCTTTTTGTACTTGGTATGCAAATAGAGCAAAAATAAGTGAATAATAAATAATGCAGTTAATAAGTTAATACAATTATTAAACTTAATTTTTAAATAGGTATGAGATAATAAGCACAAAACATTTCAAATCTAAATAATAATATTAGATTATATTGAACACCGACAAAATTATTCCGTTACTTTGTATGACGTAATTATCTAAATAACCTAAAACTATAAAATAAAAAGTTAATAAATTATGTTACCCATAAATAAACTCTAACTTACTTTATAAAGCTTGGCGTGCTTCACTACTATCACTTTACTATGGTGGTGAAATAGTGAGGACATAAGCAGTGGGCCGTATATTATAGTACCTTAGGATCGGCGCTCGGCTTCTAATTACAAAGTACGTCAGTGAACCGACTTCAGTCCCCGCCGTCACCAATAAAATTATCGATCATAATTTTATGTGCTGAATTACCGCGTATTCAATATTGCAAAAACAACCTTCATTTCCGATAAATTGAAAAATTAACGGTTGAACCAAGACATTTCCGACTCCAAAAAATTAGAAAAGACCTATGTCCATCAGTAAGACCTACCTATGGAATGTAACTTTCAACAGGGAAAGCCCACACTATACGTAGCCTCAATGCAAGTTACATCAGCTATCCTACAGAATAATACGAAAAAAATTGCTTTCACTAATTAAGTACAAGATAGGATAAAAAGTGAAATTGTTAATATATTTTAATTTACTTCATTAAAATGTTATCCAACCTATTCTTTTTATTTATGAATTTAATTGTAGGCATAATATTTTTTATTTGATTTTGGTGAGCTACCTTAGACCGGACACATAGACAATATAAATGTTTATGGAAAGACAACGGAGTCCTCACACTATGCTTGGATTTTGTTCGTTTTTAGTTTCGGTATTTTTTTTAATTTACAATAACCTATTTTAAATAAATACATACATATATTCTTTCCATTGTGAGCAGATGGTTCCAGCGCAGTAATGGGACGTTAAATTCTGTAACACGTAGTCCCACTTATGGTAAGTGGATGCTTGGGCCCACTTACTATCGTCTGAAAAATCAAAGGACTCTGAGGAAGCAGGTGAAATATTTTGTCATCAAAAAAATGATTCGTGTGTTTCTAGACTCGCCATACAAAGCACAGCCGTAGTATGTTGCTATTTTATGCTGGGATTCTGTGAGAGCGCGGTTCTTCCCAAATCAAACCGACCGATACGACTTAAAAAGCTAAAACTAAAAAGCTTACTCCTTTCTTAAAAGCCGTTAACGCACCTGTAATTCCCCTTGTGTTGCAGTTGTTCATGGGCGTAGGTAATCACTTACCATCAGGTGAGCCGCATGCTCGTTTACCCCCTCTTCTATTAAAAATGCCTGATTGTATTGTAGCCATAATTCCACTGCGTATTCGTTACTGTATTCTTATATTATGAGATTATTGAAACCAAGTAGAATTATGCCATCATGCTTAAACCTTAGTTTAATACGTGGTAGAGCCAGAATGCTATGCCGCAGTTATACTAGTAGTATAATTGTACCACGAATGTGTCGGTTCGACCGGGGAAGGACCACGCTCTCTCAGAATACCAGCGTAAAATAGTAACGTAATGCTGCAGTGTTTCGTATGGTGTGTTTTGAGAACCGGAGACCCATTTTACTGGAAACGAGGCATTCCATCTTAGTCCTCACGGGTGACTACGCATCTGCATTTTGATTCGTTATAGAGGATAGATGTAGATGTCTATGGACCACATCAACCACTAACTATCAGGTGGACTGTGTACTCGTTTGTCACCCTATATTATAAAAAAAAGTATACAAAAATAGAATTTTAGATAATAACTCTTTATTTTAAAATTCTTCAGAAGGAATATTGAATTTGAAACGCTATAGATACATTCGGTATTAAATTTTTCATATAAGATTGAATTTTATCTTAACGAGTTTTATATCGGCGTGTAGGTAAGGGACCTACATACATTACCTTTGCTTGGACTTGTCGACGTAACCAATTGTGGTTTCGTCATATCGCCACCTAGTTCAAGGCATACGTATCAACCTAAATATTGAGACAAAGAACATTTTAAAGTAACGTTTACAATTTTAAATGTTTTAGTAATATAATTTTATTGATGTTTATTTATGTAACTTTAAAATCAAGCTTCAAAATAAAATAACAAACCTTTAATTTAACTTTTTTTAATAAGTAAAAATTAAGTGCACGGGTTGAATAAGGAAACAAAATGCATTCGAATAATCCTGTACATATCAGTAACCGAGACCCAATTATCTAGTTTAGTTTAAGGAGTTCTGACAGGCCTTTTAGCTACTGAGATATATTTTAAACTATTATCTTGTATTAGTTTACTATCGGAGACCCGGTATGTCCGTCTTATCGGTCGCACACAAACAAATCGGCTCTAACAGAACATAGCACACAAACGAATAAAGTCATTACCAAATTACCGACATTCAGGTGAAGAAAAAGCATTTAGTAAACAAATCTTTAACGGTACGGTCGCTAGTGCATAATTTTTGTGTATCGATGACATTGTGACGTATATTTTAGAAAATCAGTGTTAAAAATTGTTAAAATGTCTTCACCGACTCCATCGCCACCAAGCTTACAATCCGATCAAGAATCAAGGGCCTCATCTTCATCCGAGTTCTCCTCTACAATTACAACGCAGTATAATTCAAATTTAGTGTTAGAACAAAATCAAAAACATATATACAAGTTAAACACCCTGACGTCACATGGAGTAGAAGATATTTTATCCGAAGGGGTTAACTATGGAACGCAAGAAAATGTGTTTCCAGATTGCAAGACAGAGGCATTGAGCGTGGTTTCAAATAACTTCTCGCAAGATTATAACTCAAGGGACTCGACAGGTTTTAGTATTCATGACATTCTTGGGCTTCATCAGTCATATGCTGCGAGCAACGCACAGGAAGATTTACAGTCAAAATATGATTATCAAATATCCAACTATGAAAATATAAGTAACGGTTCCCATAACGACTACGCTTCGGGAACTGAAGAAGTGACATCCCATGATTGTTTGAACAAAAGTGATATATTTTCTTCTAATATTCAAATGGAAAACCAAATGACTTACAATAGAAATTATTTACCTAATGAACCTGTACAATGTCACCATAGAAACGGTATAGAAAACGATGTTGTAAAAGATACTGTAAGGGACATAAACGATTTACGTGAATCTAGTTTTCCCAACCAGGTAAATATTTCAAAGTAATATAGGCCTTAATGTTTCCAATATACCGATTCTATTCGCATAGTAAAACTTTCTTATAAACTCTAGTCAAAACTGTGATTTACCACAAAATAACCGGATTGGTAATGACCATTTAATTTGGTCTCAGATAGAAGCAATTAAGGAATATACTATATAGTATTGCATTATTGTGTTAATTACATTGAAGCAGTCGGACGCATTTTTATAAGTGTTTGACATAAAACTACATCGTGTTTCAGAGTTCTTCCTGGAGCAAAACTTCTTCGACAAATAACAACCCTGCCATCAGTGCAGCTTCTTCTTTATCAAACGGTAAGAACTAAAATTAAAGTAAAAAAACTGTAGTAAAAAAACTATATAAAGAAAGGATGAATATAATTTATTTATTATTATTTTTCAGATATGCCTACGGACACGGCTGCATACCAGAAGGGATTTACGAAGCGAGCCCGTACAGCGTACACGAGTTCACAATTAGTGGAATTGGAAAATGAGTTTCATCAAAACCGCTATCTATGTCGACCGAGACGCATAGAACTGGCAAATTATCTCCAACTTTCGGAACGCCAAATTAAAATATGGTTTCAAAATAGAAGAATGAAATATAAGAAAGACAATAAGCATAACAAACCCTCCTCATCAGTGGATGACAGCAGCCCGTCAAGTTCCAAAGAAACGTCACCCAGTCAAGACCATAAGATGAGCCACAGTAGAAGTTGCGGCGGGCATGATCGTCATCGAAGATTGCTCACAGATAGTCACGCAAGTCATCATAAAATGTATGTTGGTTCCAACGACATGTTATCCAGACCTTCGGACTACTCTCCAATTAACTCTTTAAAAACAGTGATCAAAGGTTCACAAAACTTGATGGAAAGATCCTCAAAAATTGAGCTGCCAGCATATACTCCCAACTTGTCGTATTCGCCGTACTATAGTGCAGGGACAAGTAGAGCTGCTTACTCACCAATGTCTGAAGTTTATCGTTACGGAACCGATGATTCACTGCAGCCGAATTCTAATGCACTATCTTCGCTACAGTCGGACAGCTATGTGCCTAACGGAGTAAACGTAAAACTAAACGAGGATGTGACACGGTACTCGACCGGTTCGTATTATAATCCATTATCTAGTGGAGTTGTTATGCATCCGCCTTCAACAGATACGTATATATTCAATGCGCCTATTTCGACGACAGTAACGCCAACCTACGAGGATAACAATCTACAATCGAGAACTGCAAATTTGCCATTCACACAGGACCCGTATTTTACATATTTGGCAACACCAGATACTAGTAACCAAAACCCTAGCACTGCGGCTAACAGTAAATTTTCATCTTATATTTCCTTGTAAAAACAATTGACTTTTAACTATAACAACCTTTATGATGTACATATTAAGTACTTAATTAGGTAAAAGCACAAAGTAAGTCATCTTTTGGGAAATACTACTTATATATTTAAAAATATTTGTTATTTTATTAACAATTTTTATGCTATTTTTATATTGAATAAATGCTCATTGTATATTTTTTTAATTTTATTTAACAGTATTGTCAAACATTTGTATAGATTACATTTGACTAAAACTTAATCTCCGTAACTTTAATTAAAAATTTAATTAAAAATTTATTAATTCTTAAAGACTACTGACTGACGACTGAAATTCATACGTATAAAAGTTTGTATATATGAATAGTTTAACTCAAAATCTATTTAATCGGACACCATGATAATTTATATATACGTGTATTTTTAAATGGAGAAAGTTTATATTTATAAACTAAAAAAAATTGTAAAAGTACATTGAAAATAAAATTTGAAACAAAGAAAATAAAATTTTTTTGGATTTTATTTGCTTTTTTTCAACCAAGCGCGGCAATTAATAAATTAAATTGCATGCCCAAAAATAAAAAACTTTGCTGAACACAACCTATGATACTATATTATATGATTGGTGATATGATATAATGATGATGATAAATGTCTACTTAAACAAGAAATAGCAATTCAAGCAAAAAGATAGCATAGCTTAGCCTTTAATTTACAACAGGCGCTTAACATTCGAGCTATCACTGCTGTTTAGCAAATAAACAATAAAATAATAAATTACTAGGGTATTTTATTGAGAAAAAAACATCACTTGGTTATAAAAGCTTGTACATCAAATAAACGTCTTAAAGACTCTTCAGGTTCGTGAGGCTCCCAACGAGATGCACAAATATATTCATCTTCCTCACCATCCTGCATACTTACTGGTGAAATGGGCTCATAAATTATAATTTTGCTAGAAGTATCATCCTTAAATTCCTTGCAAGGCTCATCTAAATCAATTTCGATAGTAAGACGGGAGTCAATAACAGTTATCAATTCACTCATTGCTCTGTCATCCAACGTCACATACCCGAATTCATCAGCTTGATTTATTTTCGATTCAAGATAATCTAAAGTCAAATTCGAATTATTTTCTTCCATAGATGAATCTGAGTTATAATTAACCGATAGTTCTTTATCTCTTTTGCTTGATAATCGACGACGGTTCTGAAACCACACCTTTATTACTCGATCGCTTACGTTTAACATATCCATTAACATTTTTCTCTCTTCTCTGCTTACGTATGGATTCTTCTTAAAAATATTCTCCAACATTAATATTTGTTGTGTATTAAAAACAGTCCTTCGTTTGCGTTTCGTAACAAAATGTTGTGAACGTTGATCTAAAAGAAAAAGATATGTTTATTAAACAAAATAGCAAAACAGCACAGCAGAGAGAGAGGGCAGTTATCAGTTAAAAATATTTATTAAACATACTTATTAAATGGCGCCGACACTTTTTGCGAGTGTAAAGTTTCATTAATGGCAGATTTTCTATTTTTCTCACCGAGTTTTGTGTCTGAAAAAAGTTATTAATTTCTATAGATACTAAATACATTGATTCGAATGTAGTAAAATGACTGTAAGTATTGTCTCACTTTACAGCTATATTCGGAATCATCACTGGCCAAATTGTAAAAATATGTTTGGTTATTCTCAGGCTTGATTTGGGTCCTGTGCGATGACGTCGCTCTGAGTTCATCCCGATTATACGTGAAGGACTTGATCTCTTGGCGCTAAAAAATATAAATAAGCATTAAAATATGTTCCCAAATATGTTTGTTTTTTAATTATAAAATTAAATAAATTTACCTCATCGTTCTGAGGTACAAATTTTCGACCATCTTGTAATGGAATTTCGCTATACGATAAAAACTGTTGATACGGGAGATTCTCCTCCTGAAAACAATTAAATAAATAAATTATATTTGTACACTTAGTAGAGTAGAGCTACGCTGCAGCTGTATTATGATCGTAGCACTAATCTATCAACTGAGGAAGGACCATGATCCCACAGAATACCGGTATAAAATAGCAGCAAAACGGTAGCGTGTTTTGTATGGTCTGTGATGATAATCAGAACCTTTTTGATGATAACAAGGCATCATGTTCCTAGGAGATAACATTTAATTTTCGATTTCTAACCGACTTCAAAAGGAAAGTTTTGCTATGGACTACATTTCTGTGTTTCAGTCGTTATTCGAAATATTTCCGAACAGTGATTTTAATATTTGTTTATTTCTAAGTAATCTTAACACTGTAGTTGTTACCTTAAGGTTATATTAGTTAACTCAAAAAGTTTAAATAAAAACACTTTAAATAGGGTTAAAACCGACTTAAAAAAATAAAAGTAACATAGCAATTACCACCAAATTTAGAGCTATGAGCCGTGGTAGCTCAGACGGTTAACGCTCACTGTAAATATAACAGGACGCGAGTAACCCGGGTTCGATCCCCGCCGACACCAATGAAATTGTCAATTGCAATTTTAAGTGCTGATTTACCACGTGCTCGGCGGTGAAGGAAAATATCGTGAGGAAACCTGCATGTCTGAG